>PVKA01018667.1:0-26065 GCA_004027165.1 Ctenomys sociabilis
AAAAAAAAAAAAAAAAAAAAAAAAATCTTAAGAGGGTCGGGGAGATAGCTCAGTAGAATAAGCACTTGCCTGGCAAGCACAAGAGCCTGAGTTCAACCCCCAGTGAATAAATAATTTTTTAAAAATAATTTTAGATGATGATGTATAGTGTGCCTAAGGAGAGTCACATGGAGAGAAAACATTCTCTCAGGCTTCTACAGAGAGCAACTTGGTCCAGCAATGGCCATGACTCATCCACATGGCTGACATAAGATCTATAAAATGTGGTACAGGATTACAGGATAAACCCTGAGGGTACCGGACTGACCTTATCTGATACAAAAGTTACATTTCTTGTTATAAAGGTCTTGCTTTATCTTGGTCTTAACCATCCAGCAGAAAAGTATAAAAATGAGGTATAAAAAAATAAAGCTATATTAATATGCTAAGCTGTGAATAGCTCAAGTCAACAATAACCCACTACTATTGTGGCCTGCTGAACTGTGTTGGATTGTTTTGCTGAATTCATGCACCTATAGTATTTAGATGCCAATAGAATACCCATCTCTGAACAGAACTAAACAAAAAAAGAGGCTACAAAGAAAGGACCATTTTGTATTTGTATATAGAGAATAGTTAGGATAGATATATAGCTACTTTAGCTTAACTGAATGAGAAGATTGTACTAATAGTGTCTGGACAGGATATTCTGTCTGCTTCTTGTATTATGGATAACCACTAAGAAGATAACAATGTACAACGTATTGATTAAAAGAAAAAATAATTTTAGAAAAAGAACTCAGAAGTATCTTGTATATGTACCAACTCCCCACAGTAAATGTAATTGTTATGTACTGAAAACATGCAAATAAAATTTAAAAACAAAAAGAGAAAACTCATCTCCATTCTGCTATTCTAAGTATATTATGCCTAATTTATCTTATTCCAATAGACAATGCAAATAATAAAAATAAAATTCATGTCATGTGTACTTCTTAAAATCAATATCTTCCAAGAAAATAACATGAGCTGAGCACAGTGGCATGAGCTTATAACCTGAGCTGTCTGAGAGGCTGAGGCAGGAGGATCACAAATTCAAGCCTAATACAGACAATGTAGCCCAACTCTGTTACAAAATAAAAGAAGGTCGGGGATATAGCTCAGCATAAAAGAGACCTAGGTTCAGTCTCTAGTATTGACTCCAAAAATGGAACAAAAAGATTTTCATGAGGAAAATAATGTCAGAAACTCCTTTTTAAAACAAGATGTTAGGGAGAAAAGGAAATTGCAGAAGATTTATTAAAATAACATTATGAAAGATACCATACTTGAAAAAACTGACCTTCCTTCCTACCGCTATAAAGCAATCAATTTTGGTGGTGTTGCCCATAAGTTGTATTAATAAGGACAGAAAAATTCACTTGCTTATTACTGAATATCCACAACTAGCTTCCACAAGACAACCTAAATTAGCAACGGGTCTGGATTGATGAGTTGGTGTCACACACACACACACACACACACACCTCTTTATAAAACAGCATCACTGCATCCCACTAATCTTAAATCCACACACATCTGAATGCATCTATGTCATGAGATAAATGCTAGGAGAACAGAAATTCACAGTACACATTCATTCTATTCTTGTGTAAGCACAAGAATAGAAAGCTCCACTTGGGGAGGGGTTGTTTCCCTTTTCTTTTCCTCAAATCGAGAGATATATTTTATAATCTATGGCTAGGCTCCCCAGCAAATCTCCATTCTTTCCAACCTGACAGACTGTTTGTCAGTTAAACTCCCCTTGTCATGTATCCCTACCACTGCCAACTCATGCACGGAGACCTTCACTTTTACTGCTACCACTTGCACCCTATGCAACCTTTGTCATTGATCACTGATCCGATCCAGTGCCCACATGTTCTTCAAGTGCCTACACAAGTAATGAGGTACTTGTGGTGTAAAATTAAACTGTCAACTGTCAGCGATTGATAACCACAGTGAGAGCTGACCTAGAACACCTGCACCAGTGGCCAAGACAGGTGTGACACGTTTGATCGCTGAGGCCTGCTAGTCAGTGTGACCCAGTGCTGGCCCTCCATGGACTGTGCTTGCATTTCAGCACTCCAGCTTTCCTGCATCCCTCAGTGAGCATCCTTAGGTCACAGAAGCCGCTTTCACAGCCAATTTTGGGCAGCTGGTCCAAGTGGCCTTGAAAGCCGATCTCTAGTCAGCAGGTTGGCTTGAAAGTAATACAGCCTAGAGACTTTCAAAGGTGGCATCTGGAGCGAGCCTGGTGTTCTTGCTCCCACATCCTCCCAGGTGCCCCCTTAAAGTGGGTATCAGTGGCAGGCTTCAAACATACCACCTTCCTCCCACTGGTGCTTCCAGGCTTATGCCAGTGCTTGGCAGAAGGGCCATGCCTTTGGGGCAGGCACACGGCAATCATTAAGAGTCTGGTGGAAGAATGAAGCCATCCTAATGGAACTGCCGTATGGCTCTGAGCATTTGCTTGAAGGCATTCAGGTTGCACTGGCTCCCATTCTGTTAAAGCTCCATAAATGCAAGCTTTTCCTTCGAATGTAATTGAATAACCAGCAAAGGGGGAAAAAAAAATGTCCTGCTCAGACTGTAATTATTGTTAGCTAGGGTTGTTACACAGCATTTAAAGTTTTTATTCAAGAGTTTTATTATTCAAACGAGTGATGAATTTTTTTTTATCCTTAAGCAAAAATGCACCTAAAGAACTAAAACATCCTTTGTGAAAAATGTGAGAAGCATGATGGGATCCTCACCCCTTCCCTCCATCCCACCCCCACCCAACAGTTGCACTATATTAAGTTCATGTGATGAGAAGATAAAAATCTATTAACTTTCTGCTGACCTTATCGACACGGGAATCTCTGCAGACATTACAAAAGCCATATCTCTTCTGACTTTTACATCCAGAACCTCATGCTCCAAAGTCCCACACCAAATGTAAAATCTTCATGATGAGTGAGACCCTGACACCAATTCAGATTCCAGCCTTGCCAGCCTGCAGTGTGGCCGCACTGGGGCACAGAGGCCAGCCTTTGCTTTGCATTTGACTTGAGGGGCTTTTTTTTTTAACCATATGCTACTGGGGACTCTGAATCAAAACTATTTCACAAGGACCATATGTTATGAGAAATGCATGATGGAAACTGAATGGCAAGAAGTTGCCCCATATCACTGGGTGATGTATTACAAACATAATTAAATCTGAGTAATGTGCAGTGTTATTTCAGTTAATCATTTCTTTTTTCAATTTAAGCAAGGAAAACATAGTCCAATTTCCAAATTACATACCGAAGCCTAGATAAGCTAAGAGCAAATTGGTGGGAGAGAAATAAAACAAGAGCTGTATAATATTGTTTAAGCTCCTGTAAAATGTCTTAGTATATTTGAGATATGTTTATAAGAAGGTGATAAATAGTAGTCTTTGTAAGTAAGAGGTCTGAAACACTACTCATTTCTGTTTGAACCAACAATGAATTCAGAGCATTCCCAGCTTATAAACAAGACGCAAGTCAAAAGATCACTTGTGTGTTGATTGTTTGGAACTCAGAGCATGTGTTTCCATAGAGGTTTTATTCCTGGTAACTTTTTAAGTTTGCAGCCTAGCTCATGAGGATCTAAGCAGCCAACTCTTTCTGAAGCTCAGTATTTCTAGTATACTTTTATAGCACTCATTGGAAGGAAGTAGACAACATAGTCCAAATTGAACTCAGTTCAAACATCAACTATGTTCTGTCTTTACCATGTTTTCCCAGGCTGCACTGGTTAGTTTATTTCCCCAGAGAGCTAGAAGAAATCACTGTTTGAATCCTTGGTACATTTTATCTATACTCTCATCTCTTTCTACCTAAACTGCATATTTGTGAACTGAACTATTCTAGTACTTATTTTTATATTTCCCACATGTTAGTTCCAAGCCTTGAACATGGCAGGTTCTCAGTAACTACATGTGAAAGAATGCTCAGTAAATTAAAGATCACGGTCTGCCAAGATGGCCCCACAGTGGCACTGGGAACCGTGGGATTAGTCTCAGGTGGAAATGGGAAGAACAGGATAAGAATGACTGCAAAGATGAGGCTGAGGGTGAAAATAGCAAATAATACTTATTTGTGTGTACTTAGCGACATGCACTAGTGTAACACTGTGCTTCTGCTGGCTAATTTTTACAATCATGTGATCAACTAATACATATATATATTATATATATATATATAATATATATACAGGTGTATATATAGGTACTCCTCCTTTAACAGCAGGGTTCCATTCCTGCAACTAGGTCATTAAGTGAATCGATAGCTAAATGAGGAATTGTATGTAGTACGTACAATACAATATTCAGAAGAAAGAAATGACCAAAGGAAACTCCAACTTGACATCTTTGCTTCTATTTGTGTAACTGTTACATGCAGTACTATAATATATAACAGAACATAAAACTATAGTACTGTACTATACAGTGCAATCTGTAAAAATTACAGTACTGTATAAATAAGGTGTACTGTACAAAAAAAAGACACTTAGGCTTTATAAATAAAATGTGAAGAGTGTAAAAAAAAAAGAAGGCTATAAGTCCAAGAGGTGGGTTGGAAGCCTGAATAAATGTTGACCAGGTAGGTCGTTAAAGAATATATATATATATATATATATATATATATATATATATATATATATATTATTGCATAGTATATATACAATGTACATGTCTCCATCATAAAGGTGGAGGTACTAAGCATGAGATATTAGGCAATTTTTCCCAAGCTCCAACAGACAGTAAGTCCCACTGATACTCCTTTCTAGCAGAAACACATTTGCTAGGAACACGTGCCTGGGAGCAGACATGGCCCTGTATTTCATTATAATGCAAAGCTTTATGCTGCCTTTCTGATTTGCACAAGAGAAGGAACTTCTCAAGCAAAATGCTTCACAGTCATTTCAGCTCTCACTGGTGAACCTAAATACAATACCCCTAGCCTTTAAATTGATGTCAATTTTGATTTAAATCAGTAATATGGAATAATCCTCTCTGTGAAGTGAATGGGTAGCTGAGTCTGTTTAGAGTAGGGTTGGGCCAAGGAATTCAGCTTCCCTCTGTGTGCTGTGAGTTCTGTAGTCCTATGGCAGGGGGTCCCAAACTAGACCTGTGCTAAGATCACCCACAGCACTTGCTAATAGCCTCCCTCCCTGGGGCGTCTAAGCAAGCTGACATGAAGCCTGGGAACATGCTCCATTGAAATTACTGCTGCTGTGGTCTTGGATAGGTACTTCAGGTAGTTTGCAAACCTGTCCAAAGGGTACCATTCTGTCTCTTCTGTCATGGTCTGCCAAGATGGCCCACAGTGGCACTGGGAACCGTGGGATTAGTCTCAGGTGGAAATGGGAAGAACAGGATAAGAATGACTACAAAGATGAGGCTGAGGGTGAAAATAGCAAATAATACTTATTTGTGTGTAAATAAGCCATCTATGTGGCTTTTACACACATTTGCAAATTTCTCCAGAGTGATAAACATGATCTCTGACCATGGCCACCATCTCTTTCAGAAAACCTGTGCATTATATATGCTGAATCACAGTCTTGGAGAGTGCTGTACACTTCACACATTACAGATCTAGCAAATCTCAACCCTGCCCAGCAAAGCTTCCCTTCACACATTTCCTCTGGGGGGGGGGGTGGAACTGGGGATTGAACTCAGGCCCTTGCACTTACCAGGCAAGCGCTTCTTCTACTGAGCTATATCCCCAGGCCCTATTGATAGATTTCTTTCTCCACCACTGCCCCTTCTGTCGGTCTGCTAAATGAATAAATGAGTGAATAAATGCCAAAATAATGATAAATAAATGCCAAAATAAATAAATGAGCAAAATGATCCAACCAGGGAGTTATACAGGGCGGAAGTGTCTTATAAGCCTCAATTTGGGATTGAACATAGTAGCATACAAACGATGGCATCCAAAATTTATTACTATATCCTGTTTCCATCACTTTCCTTCTTTAAACAGCATTCTTAATAATCTTTCAGCCTCTCTTCCCCTAATCTGATCATTTATCATCAAATCAAGAATGAATGGAGAATGAATATGGATCTTTGATGGGTGAAGTGAAAGTAGCTAGAGATGATAAAGTCTATGATTCTCCTAGAGTCTGAGGCGGGGCTTCTATACCTTGGCACTTTTGACATTTTGAGCCAGATCCTTTCATGTTTTAGGGACTGCTCTGTGAATTAAACATTACTGAGAAGCATCTCTGGCCTCTCCCCAGTAGATACCACTAGCAACCCTCCTCCAGTCTCCTATTCAAAGTTGCAACAACTGAAAACATCACCAGATATTGCCAAACGCCCCCTGCACATCAAAACTATTTCCAGGTGAGAACTTTGAATCTAAAATAATTTTGAACAATATGTTTTCAATAGATAGGTTTGCCAGTCTTATATGAAAAGATAAGTTAATCCATAAAGTATTCTTTACAAATCAAATAAAAACATAAACATAATTTTCAAAGAAGTTGTTGGTTCAGATAGATCATGTCTACCCTTTAGGTGTAAAATCTGGTAGATACCAAGCAGAATCTGACATAGAATTTGACACAGTTGAGATTTTACTCCTGTAAAAAATACCCATTGGGGTAAAGACCAAGACTCACTGAAACATGTCACTTTTGGCAAAGACATCCAAAGGTAATACATTTGCCAACATCTTTGCCCTTCAGTTTTTGTTAAAAAAAAAACTTAAGCGTAGTTCAAGAGTAGTTTTAATCTGTATGTTCCCAGGTCCTATAATCTACAAATCATCAAAATGCTGTTTTATAAGGGTATCTCATAAGCTTTGATGTCCCAGAAGCCTGGGGGCCCTTTTTTATGTGCTTATTTTCTTTTGAACCAGGAAACTGTGTTTTGCCAAGAGCAAATGGAACTTGAGCCTCAAAAGACTTGCACTCCGTTTGAAATACAGAACCCACAAATTCTCTACAAGTTCTCAACTTGACAAAATGCATGCTCTTGCCTTCCCTCACACCAGCTCTTGGCTCTATTTTGAATTGCAGTTAGCAAAGTCTTATATGCCTAAGGATTCCCTCAAGAGAAAAAGAGGCAGACCATAAAGCTGAAATTCTGACACAACTATGTTCTGAGTTAGACTCACCATCCACATGCTGCTACACAAGGTAGAGGAGCTAACAGGGAGGAAAAAAGAAATCAGCAAGCAGCATGTTCTTTGACTTTCCTTGGGTCCAAACTCAGCAAACAAGACATTACATCAAAGTTAAATTGTTTACAGATTAGGTGACCTGTCCTTTTTTTTTTCCTTACCATTGATTTCCACAGTACAAAAATATTATTTCAGTGGCAAGGATGTAAACCTTATTCATAACAGGATTTCAACCACATCCTGAGCGCGAAGCATCTCCTCAGATAGTGTGCCCTCATTTATATTGAAGGCATGCTGGTTTATTTGTCAGTGTTTGTCAAGGGGTCACAATATCAGGAAGCAGGAGATGGCTCATCAAAGCTTCTCTGCAAGTCCCCACTACTCATCAGTTAGACAGTACCTTGTTTTTAACATCAGGGCGGAAATGCATCTCCCCTGACCCATTGTTAGAAGCTTCCTTCTGTCTTTAACTTTTTGGAAGAAGCACTCAGGATTCGACTTCTTTTTTCCAACAGGTAATTGTCACTAATTAATGCTCCTGCTGCATACAAGAATGTGGACCTGTGACCCCAAGTAATCCGGGCCTGTATCTCTGGCCTTGGAGCAAGGACACGCTCATCTCCTGAAACTACCCATGGGGGCCCAGCTCATAGACACAAGGCTTCCCGCTGGGTTCCTGAACAGGCCTCACTCTGCTTCAAAGCCAGTGAGTTCAGTGTGGCAGCTTGACTTCCAGGAGAATGTGGCATCTGGCCAGCAAATGCCTTTAGAGGTGAGGAGGTCTTTTGTCAGAAGGTCTGGAGATCTTTCTGCAGAAGCCAGGGTGCATAGATTTATTCCATGCCTTTCACTGGGAATCTGTTATGTACCAGGCTGCCTCCCAGTGTCAAGGCCAGAACTGAATAAAAACAAGAGCCTCTTCAAGGAAATGGAGCAGAGTTCAAGTTCAGCCCATCTTAAGATATCTTTTTACATGTAACTCAACAAAGTAGTCTTACTTTCCAGAATGATGTTAATTATTTTAAGATCTGGGGGAGAGGTGCATACTTGTGATCTTTCCATTAATAAAATATAATGTCCTCATATATCCATTAATTCATCTCATTCCTCCAGAAGATTTTCTACTCACTTCCCTCCCCTCTCTTCCTCTTCTCCCTCTCTTCCTCATCTTTGTCCTCCTCCTCTCTTCTTCTTCCTCCTCCTTCTCCCATCTCCTCTCTTTCTTCTTGCTCTTTTTCATCCCCTTCTGTCTCACTCCCTCTCTTACACACACACACACACACACACACACACACAAACAAACATGGGAATTTCTTATGAGCTTAAGACTCAGAATAGCTGCAGGATAAAAGCCCTAAAAATGATAAAAACAAATGTTCAACTTTTTAAAAAGGAAATTCTGAACTTCAAAACAGATAAACAAAAGGTTCGGTGCACATTACAAATGCTGGACTCCTTTGAATAGCTCTTGCCTGCATTGCTTTTCAGATATTCCAAGGAGTTTAGTCTCCCTGTTCAAGAGGATATCACTGCTTGATAAATAAGGAGCTAGGATGTATTCTGTAACCAAGCAAGCCCAAGTGTTGGAAACAAATCTGCTGAGTATATGTAGTGAGCTTTTCACACTTCTCCACGGTTTATACTGCCAAGGAACCCACACAGCACGTGTATTGGAAAGCCAGGGCTGCCAAGTTCAAGGCCTCCCTCACCAAGCAGATTCAACCCTTCTGTTGCCTTCTCTATAAACTAAATGGCTCATAGCCATACACTAGGTAGCTAACATCTCTGAAGCTCTTAAAAAGTCTCTGGCCCACAGTAAGTGTGATACAAGAGCAAAGCACTATTTACTTTTTTTTTTTTTTTTTTTTTTTTTTTGCGGAACTGGGGATTGAACTCAGGCCCTTGCTCTTGCAAGGGAAGCATTTATTCTATTGAGCCATCTCCCCAGCCCCTATTTACATATTTATTAAACACACAGGCTCAAACAAATATATGACCCTACACTAAAAGGGAAACAGATTAATGTTGGGAATGACTGAAAGTTGGCTCACCTTTCTCAGTGGCTCTTGTGCCCACCATGTTTTTGTCTCCTCCAGCTGACTATAAAGTCAAGAACACAAGAACCCTGTCTTTCCATCCATCTCTCACAGGGCCTAAGACAGTAACTGCTGCAGAGAGGTCCTCAGTAAAATATGAACCAAGTGAATGAACACATAAATGTGACTCCTTATTTTGAGAAATGAATTAAAAATTATTTATATCAAAATTTTTACCACAGAGCCAAGGAGATGGCTCAGGGGAATTAGCACTTCCCTGTCAAGCACAAGGGCCTGAGTTCAATCCCTGGTTCCGAAAAAAAAAAAAAAAAAAAATTACCATGTTACCTATAATTAATGGTAGAGTGTTTGCTATATTAATCTGATTAAGAAATTTATAATGAACTCAGCAAGACTTCCTTAGCTTTTTCCGTATATAAAAATAACAACCATAAAATCACACTCATATACATACCTGCCAAGTATTCATAGAAATGGATGACTTTATAGCATTACATTCATAACATAGTTATTTCTGGAAATCACAGTTTTCAGGGAACTTTGTTGGGCAGCCGAGGGCAATGGCATTTTAGAGGGAGTCATTGGGGTTTTGCTTTCTTTTGTTTTGTTTTGCTTTTCAAGTGTGATCCAAATCCTCACCAAAGTTGGTTACACTCACTCTACAACAGTTCTGAATTAATATTTGTTCTTTAGAGTAAATACAAATGTTTCTTGGACTAGATACCATCAACTTTAATTTTATGTTTCTCACATACATGTTAAGACCTAAACAGATAACTTCCTTCTGTCACACAGCAATTCCACTGTGCTGGAATAATTTGTTATCTTAAGTTTCACAGAGCAATTGTTCAATAATTCCTGTTAGTGGCTGCTTTCCAATTTTTTGCAAACGGCCCAGTCTTCCAGCCCTTGAAGCTAAGAAAGGGAAGCAAAGGGGAGGGTCACTGTCAGTCCAGAGCTTGGCACACAACACCCAGGCTGGTTCTTCTCCAGGACCAGCTCCACACAGAGGACAGCACCACAGGCAACGCATCTGCTTGTAGTCCTGTGAAAACTGTCAACCTTGGAAGTGAGCAAAGGTACCTCAGAGGCATCAAGGAAAGCTTCATGTTATCCTTGTTTTGGCCAACTGAACTATTAGGAAATTTGGGGAAGAAGAAGTGGGGACTTAAAGAAATTCTTTATAGTTGAAAAGCAACAACAAAGATTTTTCCTTAAACACACACATACACACACACACACATCCTCCATTCCCCACCTCCTTCTAGAAAATTACCAACAAACTCATCATTTAGAGTTGGGCAACTAATCTTTCCAGACACTGCCCAAAGATGGGAGATCGGTGCAACTTTGCTAGCCACTTCCTCATAACACAGATGAAATGGGTTTCCTGAACCCAAGATACACAGAGTCCTCTGTCCCCTTGGGACACCAGCCCTGTTTGTGACACAACAGTTTGAAGTTAAAAATCAATTCTACTCTCCAATTCCTCAGAAGTTTTAAAGGCCTACAATGCAGCAAAAATTAGAATCATGTCTTTTTATTTTTATTTTCCCTTATTCCAATACTAATAACAATTTGTCAAATCCAATATAGTTTTTGAAGATGTGGGAGAAGCTTAGTAGAGAAACAGCATTCTCTGTCTAACAAAATGGTCCAGACTTTTTACATTAAAAGACAAAAAAAAAAAAAAAAAAAAAAAAAGAGCTGGGTGTGATGGTGAACACCTAGAATCCCAGTTTTTGGGAGGCTGAGGCAAGAGGATGGTTATGAGTTCGAGACCAACCTGAGCTACAAAGTGAGCTCAAGGCCAGCCTGAACTGCATAGGGAGACCATGTCACAAAAAGACACACACACACACAAAGACAAAAGACAAAGGACAGCCTGGTAGTATAACTCAGTGGTATACCATCTACCTAGTTTGCATAAGGCCCCCAGTTTGATCCCCAGCACTGCCCCTGTACCCCCAAAAAGACAAACACTAACAGAGATAGGACCATGGCATGGCCAATTTCTATTTTTATGTATTTAATATGGTATCTATGAGCCATTTGTGTAATTATAAAGTCCATGCTAACTGCTTAAAACCCGTCGGGAAACCTTGACCAAGGCTGACGTGGGGACCCTGACGCAAGCCATCTTGGAGCACCTGCCTCTCCTCTCCCACCTAAAGCAATGGGTTCTTATTTTTATAGCTGGTTCCTGGACCTCTGGCTCCAGGATCGCTCATTCTACATGGCTCCCAGACAGACCTTGGGCTTTTCTCTTCACTTCCTACAGCCCCTTTGTCTTCTTATTTGGTGCCATCAAAATAGGAACATGATTTCAGGGCCAGGAGCTACAGCTCAGTGACAGAATATTTGCCTATGCAAGGCTCTGGTTCAATCCCTAGCACAAGGAAGGCAAGAGGAAGGGAAGGGAGGAGAGGACAGAAGAGAGCAGAGTTGGGGAGGGGAGGGGAAGAGAGAAGAGGAGAGGGGAGAGGAGGGCAGAGGAAGGAGAAAGAAAAAATATGCCTATGGCATTTTATTAATCCCATTTTAGAAATGAACTTTTAACATAGAAATAGTGACTGGGCTAAGCAGACGGCCCAACAGGTGACAAGCCTCACTGCGGCACACACAACACACACATCCATGTACACATGCAGGGTGCCTTTTGTTCATTGCCATAAACATTTGAGATCTCTGCTAAGGCTTTCATTCCTTAAGTCTGGCAGTGTAGATAGAGTTGGTGAGTTTGGGAACTGCAAGTGAGAATGTGGCCTTAACAGACAGCCTAGAAGGATGGGGAGTGGGGTACAGGGAGATGAAGAGTGAGGAGACCTCCTCAGTGTGCAGCACGGGCTTGAGTGTCACAGCAGCATCATGCTCACCATCACCTTCCAGGACAGGCAGTCACAGACAACAGGGAAGCTCCTGCCTGGACCAAGATGCGCATAGCCTGGAGCAGGTGTCCCATGAGCAAAGGGACTATATTTTAAATATAATTTGTCCACCTTAATCAATAATTATTGCTATTTGTTTTATCAAAAAATAGAGGGCTGACCAAAAAGCTCAGCAGGCACAGGGGCCAGAGGTTCCATTCCCAGGCCTGCTGTGCGGGCCCTGCCCCACCCCCCAACCCCCCATCCATCCTACTCCCCCATCCCTCACCCTCCCCCATTCCCCCACCCCGTGCACTAAGACAGCAATTGAGACTGGGTGTGGTGGTGCACTCCTGTAATCCCAGCTCTAGAAAGGCTGTAAACAGGTGTATCATTACCAGTCCGATCTAATAGTGAGACCCTGAATACCCTTCCCTAAAATACAAAAAGGAAAAAAGAAAAAGAAAAACAATAAAATACAGCTGATAGTACTGGGCTGTTAAACAACAACTAATAAACAAACTTCAGCATTGCTTGCCCCAGTGAAATGTAACTGACCAAAACATCAAAATACTCTGTGTTCATCATAGCCATTTGCATTTTGTCTCCTCACTGCATGTGAGGCATATAACCTAAATCAATTAAATATTGTGCAGTGTGATATTAATAATGAACAACAAATGGGCATTGCTCACAGATGATGAAACGGATATGAACGATACAGGGGTCAGGGAGTACACAGAGCCAACCACCATCCTCCACTTCTAAGCAGCATTTAGTGAAAGCTGCTAACCTGAACCTCACGGACTGAAAACAAGAACAGAGGCCCGGCTCTTCCTCTAGTTAAGAGAAGCAACTAGAAAAGCCAAGCCAGATCCGAGCCAACCGGTGCTACTCCCTTGCAAACGAGGGTGGCATTTTCGCAGTTAATTTTGCTGCCATTTGTGCCTGGATTTATCGTGGTTTGCAAGGAGTAAATCGAAAGGCGAGCACAGCCCTCGCTCCAGAGTCCACCAGCCGCACCAGCCGCAGCTCATCCCAGCCGGCTGGATATTTAGTGCTGCCGTGCAGAAGGCCGAGCAGAGAGCCAGGGGAGGGATTACAGCTCGATGCTGCCCATAAATCACGCGCGGCGCTCCACGCAGCTCACATCTCACAAATAAGGCCGGGCTCCAGCAGTGTCACCGCAACACAAAAGGCAGCGGAGCCCGGGATGCCCCTGGCCGCCTGGCCCTTCCCATCCTGACCTCATAAAGCATGAAGCGCCTCGAGGTTTTCTCTCATTCTTGTGCCTTCAGTCTGCACCCCCGACACGGCACCGGGGAGAAGGCTGGCAGAGGCTGTCTTTAGCCAAAGCACATCACCACCAACCTCTAATCCCAACCACGCTTCTGCTTGTTACCTAAGCAGCGCAGGCCCGACCCTCCTTCCCCTGAACCTAAGAGAATAAACCAGAGGCATCGAGGGGCTACCAAACAGATACCCGGACAGCCTTGCTCTCTCGACTCAAGAAATCTTCCTTAGAAAAATGAAAATCCCGGGCAGGGGGGGTGCGTTAAAAATGATTGATGCAAAGCAACTTGCTCCCTTTTCAAAGCGAAGAAGCTTTGAAGTGTGAACCTGTAGGGGGCGCCAGTCCTAAAGGAACAGAAGAGGAAAACTCCAGGACTCAAAGGCTCAAGTGAAAAACAGCCTGGCTGTCCCACTGCTGCACCAGGCCTCGGACAGTCGGTGGCCCTCGATTCCTGAAAACAATAGCAGCTTCTTGTTTAAAATGGAACTGCACCTGCTCGAATACGTGTCAACAAACAATTGCTTTGTTTTTCATATTAGCCATCCAAGCTGAAGCAATGGGACTTCCTGAAGACTTATTCTTAGAAGGGGACAGAATTCTCATTCTAAGCATGGCTCAGAAGCCAGGGTGATGGTCATCTTCCTTCCTTCTTTTGTGCTCCTTGGTGTTCATCCTATTTGGTTTTCAACAGGTTTATTTCCATGGGACCTTCTGGCTCCCAACACCCATAGCGCCACATTAGGCAGATACACTCATTTCTGCTTCCTCTCCTTGAATGACGAAGGCCTTTAACTGCTGTTCCACCATTTCAAACAGTTCTCAGAAGATTCTTTTCTCCTCTGGTGAAACAATTGGGGTGAAGCCTGATGACAAATGTCTTGCCAAGTGTTCACTCATTGCTAAATCACGTGGCTGTTTCATTTTAGTCATCTAATTATGATGTCTGCTTCTAGTTTTTCTATCACTGTCTGATGTTTGTCTGTTTAGAAAATTGGGACACTTTTTAAAAGGGGCTACTTGGGAAGAAGGAGGTGCTTGGTTATGATTTAAAAAGTGTCTTAAATGCTTCAGCTAAGGTCGTCGGTGGGCTCTAGAAGTACCCACGGCCAAAATATCCCAGTGAGGGGAGAATATGAAATATGGACAGTCCCTGTTATCAGGTCTAGCAAGGTTCTGCCCAGCACCAGGCTCATGGGAGCAACCAAAGGTCTGGGCCTCTGACATCACAGACCCCGATGCAGCCAGTGCTAGCAATAAGCATTCCATATGGAATTGGGATCTGATTGTTTTATACTGTCTTTGCTTTCTTTTGTAACAGAAAAGGAAAAAGAAAACTAAACATGATTTCGAAACATTTTTTAAATGAATTGGTAACATCCAAAGTGTAGCTAGAGCTTGAAGTGCACATTCAAAGAGCTGTGTGATACTGGAAAAGTCACCCCACAGCTCTGAGCCTCACGTCTGTCAGGGAGCTGGGACTGTGGTGCCAGCTTCTCCCTACATTTCCTTTCAGCTTTGACAGCCTAGGAAAACTATTCTATCTAAAAAGGAATTATAACCTATTAGATCACAGCATATCTGACAGTACTGAGAAATGTATTTGAAACTGCTCCACTTGACATTCCCTAACCTCTTCATTGAGAGATTGACTTTCCAGTTCCTCAGTATCCTAAACTGTAGGCTGGGCACCTGCTTTGTTGAGTCGCAAGAACTAAATGCATTAATACATGTAAGTCTAACAAGTCTTGCCATGCAGAAAGTGCTTGAAGAATGTAATCAGTGAACATAATAGTAATAATAGTTGTAGAATAGCATACACTATATTGCTTATATGAAAAATATGCATATGCAGATAAGAGGTGCTTATTGAAACCTCTTCAAATTGCCCACTAGTAGGTGCCCAGAACATCTGCAGTGCCTCTTCTGCCCTGTCCCTGGCAGTTTCCACCACTGCTCGCTGCTGTGAACCTAAGAGGTAAGGTGAAGCCCAGCAGAAAAAAGGCTCCTTAGAATAGTTAAAGAAATAGGACATTTGCCATCAAGTTCAAAAGATGACAATATATGTTTCAAACTTTCCAAACCCTCTATCTCTGTACTAAATATTCCATGCTATCGCACAGATCCTAAAAGCTGTTCAGTTCATTCTTAAAAGCAAGGGGTTAGGCTACACAACTTCCAGCCATAAGCATGCATAGCATTCCACTTACTTTGAGGCACACACACACACACACACACACACACACACACACACACACACACTCAATTTTCAGACTCAGTAAGTGGAGATGGCCCTATGCCTGATACAATTATGAAGACCAGTGCATCTCATAAACCCCAATAAATCTCACAAAACATACCAACTTCTTCCTACACAATGACTTACATCATTTATTGTTGAGATGTTTTTGTTAGACTAAAAAACTTAGCAAATATTGGTAGGAATGACTTAACCTGATTAAATCATGCTTGCTTCTCTTTTATGGTGCTTCTATTGTGTGCCTGGCACTGCCCTGGCACCAGAGTTTCAAAGATAACATCAAACTCTCATAAAAATCATACTCTTGTGGACTCTCAGACACTATCACACAGTGTTTAAGAGCTCTGGGTCAGTCACTAGAAGGAAGAACAGCAGGTTATTCATAAAAAACATTTTTCCCCTCACAGTCTTCTGAAAAATTCAGTCTACTCCCAGATGGAGATTATTTATTGATGATGTTTTACTGATTATTTAAAGAGGAAATGATAAGAGTAAGTCAAATAGCTAGCAGTGTCACTCCATGGTAGGGCTCCTGCCAAGCATGTGCAAGGCCTTTGGTGGGATTCCCCATACTACAAGGGGGGGGGTCAGGAGAGGGGATGGAAGGATGGGGAGGGGAGGAAACAAGAGAAGAGGAGGAGGGGAAGGGAGGGGAGGGGAGGGAAGGGAAAGAGGAGAGGAGAAGGGAGGGGAAGGGAAGAGAACGGAGGGGAGGGGAGGGAAGGGGAGGAGGAGTCAAACTACTGTTTCTTCCACATATAATCTGGCACATATAGCTAGAAAGAAGTGACGTAAAGCATGGATCACTGAGACTTGTCAAGTCACCCTTCAGATGAGCAGCGGAGATCCTGGCCTGGACTCTTCACCCCTACATGAGACATGAAAGTCCCAAGTAACTCTGCATTCTCAAAACTTGCTCACTCCAGACTGCATAATCCACTTAGAATTCCTAACAACCATGAGTGGTCTATTCAGCCCAACAAAAAATAATATCAGAAGGGTGTAATAGTTACAGCGCTCAAACCTGCCCATGTTTTCACATTCTAGTTCAGTGTGATCTCTAACTAAATGATAACATTACATAATAATATGATCAGGTATTATTAAAGAATAATTTTCTTTTTTGTATTTAGGTCAGGGTGTACAGGGTTCTCACTGCATAGATCAGACTCGTAGTGACCCTCCTGTCTACAGCCACCCAAGTGCTGGGATTTCAGGTGCCCCTTACCATATCCAGTCTCAATCACTGCCTCAGCACACGGGGGGGTCAGGGGGGGCAGCATAGAAGGCCTAGGGATCAAACTCCCGGCCCCTGTGTCTGCCTAAGCAGGCACTTTAATCCACTGAGCTATTTGGCTGGCCCCAAGAATAATTTTCTAAAACTGAAAATTGTTTATTGAAAAAGTGAATTCCAAAAGTTTGATAATTTATAGAACAGTGAAATATGAGCAACAACCCAGATTTCTATCCCATAGAAAATACTGAATAGTATTAGAAATAGGTTGGTTTGATTTTTTTTAAAAAAAACTAGGACTCAAACTCAAGACCTTATGTTTGCCAGATAGGCACTGTGCCACTGAGCTACATCCCCAGTCCCTATTAAACTATTTTTACTGGAAAATTTGCAGCTTAAGTTTTCTAAATGCACACACACACACACACATATATATATATGTATATATGTGTGTATATATATATATATGTGTATATATATATATATATATATATATATATATTCAATTAGGGTCATTAATTCTACTTACTTTTTTTTGCACTTAAAAATTTGTCTACAAATAACAACTCCCCTCCAAAAAAATAAATTTTTAGAAAGAAAAAAATTCTGGGTCTCATAAAATATAAATGCACACACATTTCCAATAATCATGACTATAACAAAAAATGATTTCTTAAGCTGTTTCTCACCTCCTTTCTTCATGTTTTCTCATTCCTTTCCCAAACTGCTCTTTCCAATGCCTTTAACTCTTATTAAACACGACTGCTTAATTACCATCAATCTATTATGCTATGTACTTCACCCTCAACTGACACATCTGATCCCATTATGTGTCTGACCTTTAACGGTCAGCAAATCAAAGTCATTCTGGTCAGTTCAGCCTGGGCCTGACACATGCCCAGGTCACAGAAACGAAGGCACAGGGGCCTCACATACCACGTTACCCTGCCCTTCATTTAACACCTTTGTCAATAGAGTTTCACAACTGGGAAACTGCCAGATTTCTGCCTGGCTTGAATAAAATACCCCTCCTTTTACAGAAAGCTGAAATAAATAACTGCACACAGGCTGACCAGCACTGTTTTTTATATAATTGGTGCCCCTGCACCAGCATGATACATTGCCCTCTTAGACATTTATGTCAGAAATCTTTGGTTGGAAGGTGAGAATATATTTATTATCAGACCCTTGGAATGTGCCAAGCACTCCACGGTGGAAGGGTCTCCTGAAGATATCTCAAGAAGGGAAGTTGAAAGACAACTGAGAATGGCCCCAGAAATAAGGCCACTTGGGTCGCCACCTTTCACTGAAAGGCAAATCCATGGAAATGTTCTGGGTTCACAGCCCTGTGTGCCCCCTCCCACAGAGACAACTGTTCAGGCTGCTCTCTCTCAGAGTGGCATGCTGAAAAATGCTCTGGCTCAACCTAATGACACAGCCATTTAGAAAGGAGGCTCTTCCTGGCAGTGAGGCCTGGTCATTGTTACTCACCCACAGGGCTCCTCTGGTGGTAAACATGGAACTGTTTTCCCAGACCAAACATGGACCCTCCTTCGAGGTAGCCAGACACAGTGTCTGGTGTGCACAAACATTTTGCCTTCTGACTGGACAGGCCGACCCGGCAGTATCTTCCCCTTGCTTTACTTTACTAATGCGTGTGTATTTTTACCAGCCCCTCTGGGAAAACTACCCTGTTTTATGGCAACTTGCCACTGACAAGGAATTTCTCATCAAGATTGAAATCTCTGACCATCCCCAACCTCCCAGCCCTTCCGAGTTTCAGAGCTCAGGGAGGCAGAGGCTTGTCCTTGAAAACCACTGTGGCTTCAGGAAGCAGGAATGCCACTCCTTCAGGGCTGAGGCAAACCCATAGTCTGGGAAAGGCAACACAGACATTTGGCTAATAAAAAAGTAACAGTGAGAGTTGGTTACTAGAAAAGAGGTTTTGCTTAGATTTATTTTCTTTAATTTTTGGATTCTCTATTGTCATTTATGTGTTCATGATCTTATTCTTCTCATACTTTCCCAAAACATACCAATCTGAGATGAAGAAATATCTGTCCAATTTAATTGCCTATTCTCTCTTTGCTGGTAAAGCTATTTCACAGCAATTTTCTCTCTTTACCAGGCTTTCGAGCTGTGCCTTATATGCACTAAGTGTATTTAACAGTCTTCACTAGTTGGGTCACCCATAAAGCAACCCAATAATTGTATCCATTATCAGGCTGAAACAAGCTCGGTGCTGTGAAAAATATGAAGTTTCACTACGTGGGAAATGGGAACACAAATAATAAATCAGAGAAAAGACTTCAATCCCATTATCATCTTTCATCTGAAAGACGGAAATTCAGTCTTTCCACAAATCACTCCCCTTGCCATTAAATGTCTTCCAAAAGACCCTAAATGTCTTCTAAATTGAAGTTAATTGTTAAGGAAGGATACGCTCAGGTGATCCGTCTTTAGGGCCAGTAAAAACATTTGGTAATGGGAGTTTTCATTTCTATATGAGTCTCAAAGCAATGGACAAACAATCAGGCATTATTATCATACAGGAAGGGTTAATCAGAAGCACTGATCCCATAAATACAAACCTATTATTTGATATACAATTTTCTTTAGTAGCTTTTAATCAATTCTCTTTCTAAAAGCTCATTTTATTCATCTTAGGTTCACCCTATGTCAATGATGGTTATGATGGAGGAAAAAAAAAATCTCTAATACTTCTCTGAAACTTTTTTCCTTTGCTTAAAATTGGATTAAAATACCAGAAAAAAAAAATCAGATAAGTATGACACAGGACTGAGGCAGGGATAACATCAGCTGAATCTTTTTGCTGTTGTAGCTAGAATGCCTTAGTCCCACCCTCCTAAATCTGACTCATCTTTATTTTCATTGATTATCAGAAACTTTTTTATGGTAACATCCATATCAATTATTCTGCTCAGTTAAAAAGTTAGTAATAACGAGGAAGGCCTTGGGGAGGGGGGATAAGTACCCTACTGCTTTACATTCCTTTGCCTTCATTGCCAAGCTAATGAAGAATGTGACAAGTTACAAGGTCTTAGAAAATATCACACCTATTCCCACTCCTAGGGCCTCAATTCACTCAATTCATCTCATCTCATTAGCTTACTGAGATAACCTACTCTTCAGGGAGCGAGCAGCTCCCAGGTTTGTGGGCGCCCACCCTCTGCAGTCACCTTCCTCTGCTCATCCAGCAATCTCAAGGTTTAAGGGGTTAGCCATCTTCCTTTCTTCTTACCCTTACCCTTAAAACATACTTGGTTTCTAGTAATAGACTTTTACCTAATTATCTCAGAAATGCTGGGGTCTTAGAAGATTCCTTTTCCTGTTCTCTGTTCTTTAATAATCCCTTGTGAATTCTAAACATTCCTTCTTTGATTTTTTTCCTCTCTTCTCTTTATCTGTTTGTCCTCTTCCCAATCTCTCCAATAAGATGAGGTGTTTTTCCCTTCTCAATTCTTAATTTGCCTCCATAAGTCTGTCTCTGCCTCTCTCTCTCTCTCTCTCTCTCTCTCTCTCTCTCTCTCTCTCTCTCTCTCTCCTGCCCCCTACAACAGTATGTGAGAATTATGCACATGTTCAATGTGTCACTAAAGTTGCTGATGTAAATCTGTATTTGTATCACCTTAAAAGAAAGCAAATCAATTTTAACCCTTTCAGGTTCTGCCTCAAACAAGTTAGAGCAGTCCACAAAGTGATGCACAATGCTGACATATTGAAACAGCGCTAGTGTATTCTTGTGGCAGGATCCATTGACAGCTTTGTGAGAGTGGTGCCTGGTGAAACCAGGTGTATGAGGCCTAGCAAAGATTGGGATGCACTGTGAGGTTTGAGGGGAGATGAGGAAAGCACTTCACATGTTTGGCCTTTGCAGAGCCTAGGAAGAATGAAAGGCCACCTGCTGCCAAGACACAAGCACAGCTGTCGTGCTTCTCGCTATTCACGTGATCATACCTGAACCTGATGCACAACCAGGTTACCTAACAGTTTAGTTAATGCTTTTACACAGTGCATTAGATACACATTGACGCTAGTCAGATCGAAGAAAGCTACATAATTTTTACATTGAATTTCACACAAGTTGTAGTTTAACCCCCAAAAAAGAACATTTTTTAAAATATGTAACGTTTTTCCTTCCTTACACAAAAAATAAACACTGAAATCTAAGTTGGATTATACTATTGCAACCCTGATAACAACAGGTGCCCATGGCAGCATTTGCAGCTAAACTCTTGAAGTGTTGTTGAAATAACTGATCCTACCTTTGATCCACACACGCCCCCTTTATTTCTTTTCTTTTGCTCTGTTTAAGACCCGGTAGTCCTTCTTCACATTAACTTGTGAGATAGACTAATGGCCTTCGCAAACACCCTTTACCTTAAAGCACTTATAAATAAGGGCCATTAGAAAATCAGGAGAGAGGACAAGCACTAATTTACAGTTCTAGAAGGGAGCAAAGAAAGCCGTGATTTACACTGCAGCCTTGAGCAGGGCTGCAGTCAGGGCATGGGTGACATGGAGGCCTCGGGGCTGCCTGCACACACATAAAGTCCAGGTTCAGGGAGAGCTGGGGAGGCACCAATTCTTTTGTGAGAGCACAGGGAACAGCCATCTGAACCGAAAAGTGCCACCAAAGAAAACTGCAGCCCTTTAGCCTGCGTTTCCTCCCACCTGCAGAACTTTGCTACAGATACATGTCCATCGCTGAGCCAGGAATCCCCAGCTTTTTGGCATTCTGCTCCAACTGCTGGTTTTACACCTGCTGCAGGGAAAGCCTCAAACATGCTAGCCACATTTGGAAGTAGTTCATTAGAGAGGTTCTAAATGCCTATTTTTAAAAATATTTTTAAAACACTCAAGAGTTTTATAGCACAGAAGAGGCCTATAAAAGTAAAGTACCTTGCTAACAGTATATGGAAGGAAATTTTTCAAATTAATTTTTAGTGCACATTGTTGCTTCTGAGGGTTTTTAATTTTTACAGTGCTAGGGGTTACACTCATCGTTTTATTAAAAGATTCAATTGGGTTAGCAAATACCTTTGCAAGGTATTTGGCTGGGGAATCCAAGGGTGAAGAAGACCTGGTCATGAACAGGGAGCTCATGAGGGATGGGACACCAACAGCTTTCTGAACACATTGTCAAGGTACATACAAAGCTCCTCCTCAGAAGTGGGAGAACCTTGTTCCTTAGGGCAGAGATTGCCAGGGCCATGCTGCAAAGGCAGGTCAGCAAGGGTTCAAACACAAGGCAGGAAGTGCCCCGGGTATTAAGGCTGACTCAAGCTTCTTCAACAGGCCGCCAGAAGGAAAGAGGTCTTGGTTCACATAGAGATACAGAGCCAAAGGCCTGAAGACTGGAAGGCACATACACTATAGCCGACCAGGATGTCTCGACTGTTGAGCCCTAGGAATCAGAGGGCAAAATGGGGAAATATGTGGCATTACTTATTTTGGGCCATTCCACATGCATAAACATTCTAGGCCAGGCAAAGTTTGGCTTACTATAGCATTAAGCTATATATAGGACCAGAGTAGTTGTCCATGGTGTTTTATAACCCAAAAACTTTAAGGCATTTTAAGAAGAATACCATTCCCTTCTCTCCTCATTTATCTTGCTCCTCCTTGGAAGAAGGAAGCAGATTTACAATGTTTATAAATAATAATGATATGCATTTAGCATTTTTAAAAAGTCTATAAATATAAGACTTTACTAAAATCATAATACCATGCAGCCAAGATGGTTTCTAATAGAACACAAGTTTAAAGTTTTATGACGGGCTTTGCTCAAGCTTCTACGTTGCTTTATTATAGTATATGGCATACCTTCACCTGGAGAAAATCTCCCAACATTAAATTTGAGTCCCTCCATATATGTAAATGGAAAATAGACCCCCAGCTGTCACCAACTCCCACCCAGAACTTCCCAAATGTTTGCTCAATTAACACTAACTAGCACACTAACAGCTAGGGCTCCCAGCGTGACAGCTTCAACTATTAGGACAAGTATATTTTAGTTGAATAAGTGTTCTCAAAACTGAGCCTGGAAAGCTGTGCATCTATGAGAAGGTGCACATAGGTAATATCTTGCAGCGAGACCAGGCTCCTCCAGGCCCCTTTTGCCGCTGGAACTACAGAATGGCTGAAGACAAGCAATGAGCTGTGCTGCTGGTCACTCTGCCTCCACCACAGCCACAAAGATCCCTGTCCTGAGTTTTGCTAGCTTTCCTTTGCTAAGTGGAGAACACACTTTACCGGCTTAGCCACTGCAGGTGGTCTGGGCTGCAAGTGCCACCCAGCCATCCATCACCCAGGGCCTTCTGAGGATTGCAGGATGCCAGCTCCCACTGCCAAGCCACCTAGAATGGCCCTTCCTCAGACCTTGCTAAGAAGAGTCCCAGGCTGCTCCTCCTCTAGCCACCTGAACTGTCCCAGTACAGCTGGCAAGGAGACCTAGTGATACTTTCTATACATGAAGAAAACCCAGTGCCATCTCTTCGTGGACTGGACAACACACAGCAGCTTTACATCATAGCCCCTGAACCATACTATTTCAAAGTCATTGGTGTCTGCTGTCCCCCTGAGCCTGGGGAAAGCCAAACACCTCAGAGTAGCTCAAATCTGGGGGAGAAAGTCTGTTTATGTGCAGGTGCAGAGGATTCCGGACAAGCACGCTCAGGGTTTTCTGGGACCTGGCATGTGGCTATCTCAAGAAAGTTACTCAAGTTTATCAAGTGCCCCATGAGGAAGTTGTTTGGGGTATTATTTCCATGAACTTCAGAAGTATGAGGAGAGATATATATTATTCTATACATTCTCTCCAGTTTCACCTTCATGACCCTTTACTCAGCCTGCAGGAGGAAACTTTTCAACTTCACGTGGAGACAGGTAGGTCTAGATACCGTACATGAGAAGTGTGTTGCCAGCTTCCCCCCTCAGCTAGTCAAATCTAGCTCTGAATGGCTCCACAACGGTGGAATCCAGGGACTCCATAGAAGGATCTCCAGGCTTCAAGTCATGATCCAGCTTCAAATCTCAGCCTAGCTTTAAAGACTTTTTTAAGATTTTCATACATATGCAGCCAGTGTTTCCCAAACTTCACTTATTCTGGCACTTCCTTAACAAATATTTGTGTCGCCTGGACTACAAGTATAGTGATCCTCCTCACTCACTCACTCACTTTTGTCCCTCAAATCAACTTTAAAAGAACAACTCCAGTTTCATATTTTATAATGGAATAGTGAAAAGAGTGAAAACAAAAAGGTTTCACAAGTGCTAAAGAAATTCTGTTACCCATGGAATTTTCTCTATTTTTCTTGAGTAGAAAAATTAGCACTTACTATGTCACATTTATTCTTTCGGTTATTGGAATGAGAACTTAAAAGGAAATGACTTCACTTCTTAGTTTGAGGCTGAATCCTCAGCCCACGAACCACTAAAATCATCCCATTTTCCGTTCTAGTCTATACCACACACTTTAGGAAAGCCATGCTCATTACAGAAATACAAGATTTTATTGCTGTTGTTTTGCTTTCATTTTTTACATTTCAGGCAAAAGTAAAACACTCTGTCCTTGTCTCTATCATTTACTTAACACCAGTTCCACAAGTCATTGAATTCAGGGGCTTTGTCTGCCCCAGCACAGACTCAGCTTGGTTGGAGAGCAAGTAGATGCCACTGACTGTTCTCTTTTCTCACTTATTTCTTCCCTTCCACTTCTCTAAAACCAATCTGGTTATAATTTACATATATATATATATATATATATATATATATATATATATTCAAATATATTCAAAAACAACATGAAAATCTGTTAGAGATCACATGAGATTCATTCAAATATAGGTTAAGAAGTTCAGGGACACTGTCCTTCATGCAAAGGACCCTATTCCTTCGGCAGCCATCATCCAGCATCCATTGGTCGGATAATCCTTCTAAGAACATATTGTATTTATGGAGCCATTTTACAAATGGGATGTCCCAAACTCCTAAAAGATAAAGATGACCACCCAATTACAGAGCCTCATATTAAAATATATTTTTCTGTCTTAAAGAAAAACTAACTTGAAGTCCAAAGAACTGAAGAGAACTTCCCAAGACTGTAGATAAAAAGGTAACAAATTAAAAATTCCAGATTCTCAAGCATATTCTTTGGACTCAAACAGTGGTGTGGCCTGCATCACAACTCTCACATGCAGACAGAAATACGGCTATATCTGCCAATATCACTATTAAATACTATGCTCTTCAAATTCTTCATGAAATTCATGGTATCCTATCTCAGGTAGTTCAACCTATGGCTCTTTACTTTTTTTACTCGCTTTTCTGAGGCTCTGTCTAAACAAAGGTTTTAAGTCAAAAGAAAAAAAGCTTGGGTAGACTTTGTGAACACTTCGTAGGATATTTATTCTGTCCTTCTTGGCCCTACAGCCTCCAACACTAGGCTCATTGTATTATGCAACAGTGTCAACAAATGCTGTGTGCTCAAGGCAGAACGCACAGGGCCTGTCATCTGCTTTCTCTCTCATGTAGCTTCCTAATCAATCTTTTCCTCTGATAACCTGGGGACTGAAAATATATTGAGAGCAACACAGAATTCTGTAGAGTTGCCCATTCTCCAAAGGCTTTAAAAAGAAAAAATCACAAAACAGGAAGTTCCAAGCCACTGCAACTCACCCATATATGTGCTTGAAAGTCTTTTGGAACAACAAAACGGCACATGCCTATCCAGGCAAGCAGACTATTATAAAAGCAGATGTTTCACTCACTTCCACCTCAGAGAAACACATTGTCAATTTAGTTAACATCCTCTGGTCGTTTGAACAGGCTTCTCAGGAAGTCAGCAATGATATAACTCAAGCACAATATGATCCTTATGCTCCCATTTATCTCCTACTTGTATATCTTAGCAGAAGATAGATGTCCGTGTGTGTGTTAAACGAATTAAAAGAAGAAACATGCTGGCAGCTGAACTGCTCACTCCTCTTACTAAAATGTCAATCCACAGGAGTGGGAGTCAGGAACAAAAGGTGCTTGGAGAGCAGAGGCTCCATCATGCCTGGATTATATTCCTGGCAAGGGCTTGGTGCTGACTGCTCCCCGCAGCAAGCACATAATTCAAACACATGCTCCCCGGGCAGATCAACCACTCCAAAGACAGTCAGCA
>PVKA01018667.1:26165-43518 GCA_004027165.1 Ctenomys sociabilis
AGGTGCAACCCCGGGCAACGAGGGGCTGGGAAAAGATGTGCCTAGTGTCCACAACACTGTCCTGCTATTAGAGAACCTATCCCATGGAACATGCCTAAACAGGGCCAGCAGCCACCATTCAATACCAGCAGAAGGAAGGCCTCTGAGATGCCCTGCAAACATTATCACAGGAGAGGAAAACTGCATGACTGAACTAACTTCAGGCCTTCCCAATACCAATAGGCCTTAGAACATATAAATGTGTGTGCATGGTGTTGTATGTGTGGGTGGGTGTGAGGATGTGGGTGTAGGGGCATATGTACCTTTGCTGTAACAATATAAACAAGTTTATTAGCCAACATTTATAGAGCAGATTTTATGCTTCATTTACAGTTTTTGAGTTCAGGCCCAGTAGGTTTTTTTTTTTTGGTTTGTTTTTTTGTTTGTTTGTTTTTTTTAATAATATGTTCATATAAGGCATCATAAGTAAGTTATCAAAGCCACTGTGAAGCCAAAGTCTCCGTCCTACAAACTGAAGCCTTTCATTTAGGGAGCTAATCTCCTTAACTGATGGTAACCAAGGTCTACTGTAAGCATTACAGCAGCAAACAGCGAGGATACAAGGGCCCTGGGCCTAGTCACCCTTTCTCTCTCTCAGACATTAACACCACCCAAGAAGCCCCAGGACGGCAAGGCAGCCAGACATCAGTGGGATTTGAACAAAGGGCCAAAGGTCTCTTTTTTAAATGTCTGCTTGGGGCCCTGCAAACCCAGAATTTAACCTTATGCTACTGGAGTAATGTTCATTTGGGAGTACTTAAACTTAAATTACTCTTAAATCACTCCTCTGCTCTGGACACACCCAACTCTTGGCAATGAACCAAAGAGTCAGGATACACCACCCAAGATCCACTGTTCAAACCTGAAACTTGAAAGGCTTCAAAATCCAAAAAGTAAACACAGCTTCTTAATCACTTTTTTTAAATCATCTGCTTCCTCTATCTCCAGCACCTTGTTTTTCAGCTGGGTAGTTCCAAGCAGAAGTGAAAAGTGAAATGGCAAACCAGGCCGGGTTTCGGGGAGCCACCATGTAGCTCTGTGCTACAGCAGGGGCTTAGGGGGGCACAGACATGCTGGTGCAGGCACTCGCCCCCAACACACAGGGCACTGCCCAGGAGATGGGGCGGAATACAGACATCAGGGCCAGGGTACTACCTTGTCATGAATGCTGTGATTTGAAGACAGTCCCTCTAATCTGTATTCTCACCAAAATATCAAAAACATTAATGTCTAACTCATCAAGCTGTTTTGGAATTAAATGGATTAATATTTACAAAGCTTAAAACAGTAACCATTCACTTTATTATCATAACTGCCATTATTGTGGCTTAACTTAAAAACCATGTAGAGTTGGGGAGACAGCTCTGCAGCATAAGCACCTGCCTGGCAAGCACAAGGTCCCGAGTTCAGATCCCAGTACCACATGCATGCTGGTCCCAGAACGCTGGGAATGCAGTGCCAACCCTGGAACCTGGCATGGTGGCACACCCCTGTAATCCCAGCACCATGGGGGGCTGAGACTGGAGGATCACTACAAGTCTGAACTGCATAGTAAGATCCTGTATCAAAAAATAAATAAAATTTTAAAACCATGCATTACTTCCCATTATCTACTAACGTAAATAACTGTGTACACCCTAGCCAATTTCACCATAATTTCAGGTGAGAGCTGTATACTTTAACCTATTTTTTCAGCCCCATCTTCCACTTCTACCTGCCATGCACCACATCTTTAAAACAAAGGCAATGGGCTAGGGATACAGCTCACTGGGAGAGCATTGCCAAGCCTGTGCAAGGCTCTAGGTTTAATCCCCAGTAGTGCAGATTTTTCATCTTAACCTGGACAAATCTCATAATTCTCCACCTTTATTCATATAGTTTTTTCAGCATTCCCTCATCCTCCATATTTCTATCAAAACTGGAAACACCTTTCAAGACTATTCTCAGACATTGTCCATGCCATAAACTTAAGTTTCCAAATACTCACTGAATCTGTAAAATTATATATCCCTAATTCATTCCTAATGAAATGATAACTATGGTTGTTTGTATGACACAGCTTCAAAAGCCTTCATAATATGTTTTGCTCTTTTTTCATATATTGTGGTTGGCAGTGAATTTCTTCAAAAGTAACAATGAATATGTTGTATGAAACACTCTAGGTACGCTGTGACTAATCCCAGGTATAAAGAGGTGGCTCATTTTCATGATCAATTTATTTCTTTATTGCACCCTAATATGATGGCAGCTCTTCAGAAGCTACATGATAGCCCTTATTCATATCCAGCTTCTGTTCAACTAATTACTCTTCACTTGAATTTGCAGTTAAGCCATCTCATAATTCTGCAATTAATTTTTTAACTTAAACGAACAATTTTACCTTTATGTCTAGGCAGGGGCAACTTACAGGTCACAGGGCAGAGTTCCAGCTTAATAAAATAATTTCTAACATACTTTATTATCTTTTGCACTGCCTGTATCTCCCAGTGAAGTCATCTGAAAGGCCTGAAAAGCATTCTGCCTGCGTCACGGATACCAGCGTTAAATAACACAGGACAAGGGCAGACGACTGGCGCCACCCACTGAACTGCCCCAACCTGACAGATCCCACAGACTTCTAGATATGGCTGTCTCAGCAGCTGTCTGACTCACTCTGGCCACTTTCTTCATCTTCTCCACAAAGACATAAGGAACTTTGCAAAATGCTTTCTTGAAACCAAAGTTTTCAATATCTACTGTCAGACCCCTGCTAAGAATCTTTTCAAGATGGAGGGCTGTTTTGTCACAAGAAACGTGTGTCAACTAGGAATTACTATTCCTTCCTCATTTCTCAAACACCACCTCAAATAGAAAGAAGAAATGGGAGACTGATGGCAAAAGCTCACAACTGAGTCACAGGAAGAAGCTCCAAAATCCTAAGCAGTCCAAGGTGCTTGTTTCACTGAACCTAGGATTAGGCAAACTTCTGAATGCCATGCTGCCACTCCTTAGCAGTTACAACTGCCAACTCGGAAAGCACACATCCTAGAACCTTTAGACTTTCCAAGGTTCTTACTCCTACCCCCAATCGGTTCTCCATGTTATACCTGGTGAGCCACACAGCAAGCAGACTAGCAAGAGCTAAGATCTCCCAGGCTGTTCCCTGCTATTTTGAACTCCAGTCAAAATAATTCTTGTGTTCCTTACTTGGGACTTCAAGTACCTGAGCAAAGCCTTTCTTCATTCCCATCATGATCCACGCCTTATGAGTAATCATGTGCTTCACTAGTTTGCAACTTCCTCAAACTATTTTCAAGTACTACATGGGCTTTTCATTGTATCAATCTGTCTAATAGCAGCGGAGAGCTCCCACATCTGCT
Organism: Ctenomys sociabilis; assembly: GCA_004027165.1. Classification (NCBI taxonomy): domain Eukaryota; kingdom Metazoa; phylum Chordata; class Mammalia; order Rodentia; family Ctenomyidae; genus Ctenomys; species Ctenomys sociabilis. Next base: position 29,564 of record PVKA01018667.1, read on the forward strand.
CCAGCACAAATCAATGCTTGCCTGACACTATGACCAGGTTTCCTGGTGTGGCTGACATGGTTAGCTGCCTCCCCTATTCACCCCATTCCTCTCCCTTTGTGCTATGTGTGTGGGATTAACATCTAAGCAGAGTTGGCTGACTGACACCAAAGACCTTCCATAGTGTGGCACTTATTTTAGGAAACAGATGTCTCACTAAGGGACCTTCTCATACTTCACACTTCTCTTGACTCAAGAGACTAGTGACTAGTTCTCACCAATGGAAAGTGAACAGAGGTGATGGGACGTGTGTTATTTCTGTGCCTAGCAGTCACAAAATGGATGTGGCTTCCCCAAGGTCTCTTTCACATTATGCAATAACTTTTGGAGACTTGCACTGAAGACAAAAGAAGTTTTCTATGATAGTAAAATCCTGGGTCCCTGAATAACCACCTAAAATGAATTAATTATCAGGACTAGCAATGCCCATATTAATCTATGATACCACTAAGAAATAAATGTTTATTGGCTAAGGCAGGTATAATTTTGGATTTACCTCTTTAGCATCTAGCTCTCTTACAGTCATACACTATCTCCAAGCTCCAGAGATGGGTTCTGATTTGTTCTGGGGATGGGCATGGGCTCCAGGTTTCAGCCAATCAGTGCACAGTATGCCACTAGCCACAGACATGTCCTCAGAAGCTGAAATATTGTCCAGGTCAGCCCCATTGAAAGAAAAATTTTTTTATCTTGAAGTCTTGGAGAAAAACTTGTTCTCTCATGCTGAACAAGAAAGAATGTAATAAACTATTTTGCAATGATTTAAGGATGAAGTTAACACACAGAGGAAAGAACAATTAAAAGAAACCCTGAACACAACAGAACTTGAGTACTGCAATTATCCCCAGAATATAATCTATATTTAGTTTTCAGTTTCATAAGATAATACATTCCCTTTATTTTTATGCCTGTATAAGTTCATTTTCTTAATAACTAATATTTTAGGTATAGTGCATTATACACAAAATTCTCATTATAAGAAAAAGGAATAAATTAAAACCAGTTGCAAGATTAAACATATTTCAAAGTTCACAGAATCTCACATACGAAGATATCTAATTGACATATCAACAAAAATTAATCAAGCCAGGCATGGTGGCACATGCCTGTAATCCCAGAACTCAGGAGGTTGCAGCAGGAGGATTTCTGTGAGTTTGAAACCAGTCTGGGCTACACAGTGAGTGGAAGACCAACCTGAACTGCATAGTGAGACCTTGTCTCAAAAATAAAACAAATCAAAACCCTGAACACTTATATTTACAAGGTTTGATTGAACAGCACAATGTACTTTTAAAAAGATTTAAAAGACACACTACCCTTAAACTGTTGAAACTACTCCTCGCTTTGAGCATAATTATCCTGCTGTTCTTGCCTGCTTATCCATTGGATGGTAGTTGGAGGCAGCACTTAATGTTTGATCACATCTCATAAAGACACTTACAAAAAAGGGCACCCGGAACTGCTTCAGAGAGGCTGATGAGATAGCTCAGTGATCTAAAGCGCTTGCTTAGGCAAGCTTAAGCCAGTGCAGGGACCACAGTTCAATCCTTGGCACCACATGCCATGCTAGCCCCGCCTCCACCACAAAAAAACAACTGCTTCACAAAGTAACAAGAACAGGGCCAGGGAGATGGCTCATTGGAATAAGCACTTCCCTGGCAAGCACAACAGCCTGAGTTCAATCCCCAGTTCCGCCAAAAAGAAAAGAAAAAACAAAGTAACAAGAACAGTGGAATAAGTGTTGAATTATGGGCAGTATGTTGAGAAGGGTTAATGGCAATGTATCTTTTATTGTAATGAAACTTTTATTTAAGCATCCATGGTATTTTTCATTCATCCTTGTATATCAGTCACTGAAGACTACGTTATATGGTAGTAACAATTAAATCCAAAAATCTCAATGGCTTTTAACAAAAATGTGTTTCTTCCTAACAATGGGCTCTGTGTTTCACCCTAAGCCAACTATGCCTCATCTCCATACTTCCTCCAGACGTAAGCTGCTAAAACCGCCTCTGTCTGCAGTATTCCTGCTCTCACAACACAGGGAAAAGATAAAGTACAGTGACTCATAGGTTACGTCCTAAAACCTTTTGTAACATGTTCTAGAGCAACCTTGGAGTCACAAGGCCAGGAAGTGTAATTTTCCCCCAGGAGAGACAGTGAATATTCAAATATTTTTTCAAATTTTTAATTCAAAGCAATTATTCAAATAGCCAGGCATAGTGGTACATGCCTGTAATCTGAGCACTCAGGAGGCTGAAGCAGAAGGATCGCTGAGAGTTCGAGGCTAGACTGGGCTACAAAGTAGTTCAAAGGCCAGCCTGAACTGCATAGTGAGACCCTGTCTCAAAAAGACAAAAAAAAAATTTTAATAAAAATTAAATGCAAAACTATTCAAATATTTTCCTGGAACAATAAAAGTCCAACATGGTATTTAATGTTGAAAACTCTAAATTATCTATTCAAATAATACTTAAGGGCCAGCCAAATAGCTCAGTGGATTAAAGTACCTGCAAGCAGGTGCAGGGCCCAGGGGTTCGATCCCCAGGCCTGCTATGCCAGCCTCACCTCTGGGGAGCGCTTCCCTGGCAAGTGCTGAGATGGCAAATGGAGACTGAGTATGGTGGCACGTGACTATAATCCCAGCAATGGGGAGTCTGTAAATAGCAGAATCACTATGGGTCTAATCTAGCAGTGAGACCCTGGATACCCTGTAGACCCTTTCACAAATTACAGGGGGAAAAAACTTAATACCCTGTAAGTAATCAGACTCAGCCTTACCATTATTGGCCCACAAATTAGAATCTGAAAATAAGTTGACACCAAAAATTGAAAGAAATGAGGCTGACAATAAGAATTGAAAGTCTTCTCTAAAACATTCTCTCTTACTCTTCCAAATTTTTGCTAATAATTACTATCAAGGGCTAGGAAAAAATACTGATGCTTTCATGGAATCCGAAGAGAGACCCACCTACAGAAACATATCTTTCTTTCTTCACTATCCTCATATCTGATGGGACCTCTAGTAAGACATATGTGCACAACTGCTGTTTCACAGAGAGCATAAGACACAAAGCATAATTCATAGCAACTTAACCTACAGATTACACAAGGTTAAGCACAGTTCCAATGCAAGCTCACGGAGAATGGCAACACTCCTGTGAAGGACATGGCTCCACCTCTGATGTCCAAAGTCATAGAGCTAAGTAACAGTCACAGATTTTAATCTGTGTTCTGCCCCCAAGAGCAGCACTTACCCTTAGTCAAGGTTCACTGTGCAGAGGACTGAGCTATGAGCTCACCAAAATCATGAAGAAGTGATCCTGAGCTTACATGGCTCTCCCTTGCACAATGAACATGCACCTTGAGGAAGCAATTTGAGAGACCCTGGGCATGACCCTGGGCATGTTCTCCTACTGAAGCCATGAGCCTCAGACCCATTCCCTGAAGTCCTAGCAATGCCATCGGAGGTCCCCAAGACACTGAAGGGCTGGCAGTCTTGGCCTCCTTGCCACTTGTAATCTAAGGGCCACTCCAAGAGTGGAGTTAAAGGAAAACAGGTTGGTGGCCAAAAGAAAACTCTGTCCAGTGATCAGGAAGGCCTCCTCAGGCAAACAATTCAGACGAGATCGGGTGCGTTCAGGGTGGTATGGCCGTAGACAAACAATTCAGACCAGAGCAAGATGAAGGAATCAGGAGTCTAGGTTCTAAGGTCTAAAGGAATAGCCTAGATTTGTACCAGTGACAAGTAGGGAAGCAGACTTACCTCAGGACAAGGTCAGTTGAAGGAAAATTAATGAGTGTACCTATCGCTCTATTTGTGCAAGGCACAGTATGGATGAGTTGGCACTTCTGGGTGACTTTCACCCCACAGAGCCAATTCCTTACTGATAAGCTGCACTTTCCAAGGGCCCAGGATGTGGGGAGGTGCTGACAGCTTCCCTACATGCCTTTCACCAGTCTTTCATTTCCCACACTGATCACTCTCACAAATATGGAAGCTTCTTCGACCACGGTGACTGATTCAATACTAGGGTAGCTGCCATTTTGCAGCTAACATAGGATTTTCCAATGGATTATGTCATTTGAATCTCATGCAGATTCGGAGAACTAGCCTCACTGCCACTCTACAGATGAGAAAACTGAAGTCAGGCTGTTAACTATTTGCCCAAAGTTTCAAAGCCAGTAGCAAAGGTAGAATTTGAATATGGGTCTTTGGACAATAGACCCTGCCCTGGGGAAAGAATTCGTAAATGAAAGAACAATAGTGGACATCAGCAAAGAGGAAAGAGCACACTGGGACTGAAAAAGGAAGTCCATCTGACAGCTGTAAAATTATTTCAAGGAGAAATGAAGACAAATTGAAATTAAGCTCTCTTTTAATTATGCATTTACCAGTGATCTGTCATTGAGAAAGAACTAATACATAGAGTATCAATTTTCAGTAAATATAAATGGCAAATAAGGCATTTAATGAATTGCAAATGACAGTGTTTCTAAGAGTAGTTATCAATCATGAGGAGGGGCCTTCGCATTTATTAATCATATATTTCATTTCAGCAAAGGATCTAACGGAACAGCTTACGGAGAATATGGGGTCGCTGCAGATGGACTCTGGGAAGGTAGGCATGAAAAACCAAGAGCTTCTACCTTCCCCATTTCAAGTGAAAGTGAAAGACAAGACAGAAGGAAAAGCATTCACAAGTGGGATTTTAAAATGATCGGATAACAGATGAAACATGACGAAAACTGCAAATTCATCAACTGTTGAATAGCTTCCTGAGCCAATTAAGGACAAAAAAAGGAAAAAGGAAAGAATTTCAGCCACAAATACAAAGCAGATTAATGAAGACAAAGGCCAATGGTTGGGAGGTAGGGGGAAATCACAGAGCTTTGGAAAGGACTCCAATATGCTGCATATGGACAAATTATCCTTGTGGGGGAGCTTGTACAGTCCCAGTTTCAGGTATTTTGCCCTGGCCAAAATTTAACAAAGGCTTGAAAACAGCTTTTTTCACACTCCTCATCCCCTGCCTATCAGTGGTCAACTAAGTGATTTTAAGGTCATTAAAAACTCTTAAAAGTTCGTTTGAGTGGGCTAGTAAAGCCACCATGCCAAGGATTTAGGATGGTGTGAAATTATCAGGAGGCTGAAAATCTAGCAGCATCTCTCAAAGCTACAACAGAAGGCATGGCTCAAGAAAAGAAATATCTGTCCCCATAAAACTGGAAAGAAGGCAAGAAAGGGGCAAGAAACACCCACAAATATTGTAACTGGTCGATCAAATTTGGTTCTGCTTCTAATTTTTAAATTACCAAATTATTTTAGCCACTTATACCACAGCAGAAATATCTGTAGCCAACTCAGAAGCAAACCAATTTGCCATTCTTCTCAGACAGACTAATGATTCAACTTCTCATTCAAAATAACACTGCATATTTATGAAGCCGGAGTCTAATTAAATTATATCAGTCATCAATCTGATTTTGCCAAACTTCCTTTCTATGGAACTATTAATGAAAATATGTGACTTCTCAACTTTAAATGTTTAAATACTGAATCATAAGCACACTTTCCCACACAAAGCCCCCGACGTGCCACATCGTGCCCCTGCTGCACATCTATGTTCTCCTTCCATATCCTCCCATTGGCTGCCCTGACCCCCACCTCTCCTCTCCCATAGGCAGAAAATGAATGAACGAGTAAAGTGTGAATGAGCAAAAACCAATCTTGTTAGTACTACCATTTCCCTCTGCTTACTTTCAAAACAGAAGCTTCATAAGAGAGAAATAGGTCACTTATAAAATTACTAAAAGAGTCCTTCATCCAAAGTCATTCGCCAAGTAGATGCTTTCAAAACATTCATGGAGGCACCATGACAACTTCGGCCTGGCCTTGGGCCTTCAACTCTTATGAGTTCAAAATATTGGGCCTTTCTTCCAGAATATAGCTTCCTAATTTATCTCAATGGCTTTTAAAGAGCTTTATAAGCCAGGCACCAAGGCACATGTCTGTAAATACCAGCTATTCAGGAGGCTCAAGCAGGAGGATAACAAGTTCAAGACCAGCCCAGCTTGGGCAATTTAGCAAGATCCTGTCTCCAAACACAGGTACCAAGGAAAGCCCGGATATGTAGCTCAGCAGTAGAGTGCTTGCTTAGTATACTTGAAGCCATAGATTCAATCTCCAGCATCAAATTAATTAACTAGTTAATTCATTTAAAAACAAAATGCAAAGGACTCCATAGCAGAAGCAATATTTACCACAGTGAAAATGACATTAGTAATTTCAAGGTAGTGAAAAAGGTTACCCTTAACTAGAGATATTCAACTCCCATAATATAAACCACAAGACTTCCTCTGATAGCAATAAATATACATTGTAGCAGCTAAAAAAATAGGTAAATCAGGGAGTTCTAATCCAAGTTCTACCCCTCTAGGGCAGCCAGCCTAGAAGAAATTGTCCTGTCGTCTTTATTTTAAGCCCCAAGTGTACTAAAGAACCATTTGATTCTTCCTCATGCATAATACAGCCTGCTACTGAGGCTCCCTCCTAACAGTACTCAAAGTACACAGGTTTTTGCAAATAAGCATGACTTGGAAAACCCACTCCTAAGGCTAGAGTGTTACATTCTTGCTGACTGTCACTTAATTCTTTAGATTCATCTTATACTGGCCTCATAATAAAACAAATAATAATCATTTAAAACTCTTACAAAAACATGGCTTTAATCTAGTTTTACACAATTGACCCACCTTGTCCCTTTCTACCTGATTCAAAAAATATTCTAATGTGCAAGTGACCATTTTTGAGGGGAAAAAAACAAAGGGATGATGAGATTAAACATCACTGAACTAAGCTGTAGAATTCAAATGAAATTCCTTAGAAGATTTGTGCAATCAAGTTAGTAATTTTGAAACCTACAGCTGACACTAAAACTGAAGGAGGGTCCCTTACATATCCAAAGAAGTACACAAGCCCATGCCATAAAAGCACACTCACACCTTTTTACAGGCTTAATCCTTACTTTCAGTAAAGCTCTTCTCCCTCATTCTAAGCACACACAAAGGTCTGTGTTCTCTTGCTGGGCTGCCTGGGTATCCATCCCTCTGAGCTCAACTAAACCTGTGGAACGAAGGAGCACATTGACTCTCAGGTGCAACAGAACATTCTTGCACTATCCAACACCAACAAACCAGTTTATTTAATGAATTTTCACGTATATGAAGGTGAGTGACTGATAGCATTGATTAAAACCAACCAGGCATAAGAGCTCTGGCACTCAATGTCCAAACTTACTAAAATATAGCACAATATACCAAAACTCCCAGCCTCAAAAATCTACTCCGCTGTTTTTTAATACTCTGGAGTAGACATGTATTTCTAACATTTCATTTACTGGTTTCCCTACATAATTCCCTGGAATTCCTAGACCTTCCCCTTGAATGGGAAGATTAACAGAAACATTTATGTTTGAGATTCTAGAAAACCAAAAGACAGAAGCAGCTAGCAATGCTGAAGGGTCATCTCACAAAGCAGCTGTTGAACCTGCTGCTACTTGGGTTGTCTTTTGCTTTTGTTGTTGTTCAACCTGAAAAACATCATTCTCTTTAGAAATGGCCACCAGATCAAAATGTCAGAAAGGACATCAGAGCTCCTAGATTCTCCAAAGACCATTCGCTCTGAGGGATGATGTCTCCCCACAATGGCCTTTCACAAGGGGAAGTTTCTTGCTGATCGCCGTGACAAAAGACAGAAAAAGGTGAAAGCAAGTTCGCTAAACTAAGTGCAAAGACAACCCCATACACATGCACCACCACGCCCAGCTCCCATAAAAACTAAAAGGAAGCCATTTATCGAAAAAGCAGATAACCTGAAAGAATCCCTACTCATAGTGCCTGGAGCCCCCAGTGGTAGCAACTGGAGCCCCCAAACATCTCCCTATTCTTGAACCAATGACCTCCTCCTTTCCACTTTCTTTTCTCCAGCACTCATATTGTTTCTCTTTGCCTGAATTCCACCCCCAGATATTCTGGCTTCATTGATTTGAGGATGGATAGTACTTTTAAGCTCTGTAATTGATTCTATGGAGCCACACTTCAAAGTCACTATATCTTCTAACTTGATCACTGCCTTTTCCTCTAAATACAAAAAGAAACTTCCTCCTTAAAAAGGTAGATCTGAGAACTCACTGATCCTAACCTTATTTAAATAAGACAGATTATTTAATTGCACAACCAGCCAAATACTTTATGGTAAGATCTGAGTTAGATATTAAGACAAAGTTGAGAATAAATGAACAGGACTTGATTTCACAAACAAAAAAAAAAAAAAAAAGGTTTTGAATTTTTGGTTTGGTTTCCTTGTCTTAAAAGTATGCTGGTAGGTAGGGGAGGATGGCACGTGCCTATAATCCCAGCACTCAGGAGGCTGAGACAGGAGGATCGCTATGAATTGAGGCCAGTCTGGGTTACATAGTGAGGTTGAGGCCAGTCTGGACTACAGGGAGATACTATGTCTCAAAAAACAAAACTATGCTGGTAAGCTTAGGCAAGGTTACAATCCCAATACATTGCTTATAAAATGGAAATCTAAATATAGCACCATCTATTGGTAAATTATAAAGAAAAATTAGCTTGTGATTTCAGGCAATGAAGTAATGAACTCGTTCCTGTGAAGTTGTCTGAATAAAACTAAAATCATAATGCAATGGAAAACCACTGGAGAATGACCTGGGGCAAGGGGAGAGATGATAAGCCCATGTCACAAAGTTCTATGAAGTTACTTCTTTAACTTAATAAGTCTTTCATCCAAAATCTTATTACCTTTTATGATCCTGGAATTCCCAAGCAATGTGATGCTCCACTTTGACTGTTAGATAGGAAAATAAAAAACATAGAGTGCTTAGTTTTAGTTCCTGGAGTCTAGTGTAAAGGGCACTAAGGTTCAGAACCTGACTTTGCACTTGGAGCTGTGAGCTGTCAGACAAATTATTAATACATCTCCAGCATCTTCACCTTTAAACAAAGACAAAAAGATCCCCACCTAGAAAGCTATGTGAATTAACTATAATAATGCATAAAAAACCAGTAATCTTGGCTGATAATATTACTTCTTGCTCTTTCCATTGCACAGATGAAAAAACAGAGTCATAGAAAGGCTAGGTAATAGGGGCTGAGTAGATGGCTCAGTGTAATAATCACTTCCCTGGCAAGTGCAAGGGTCTGAGTTCAATTCCTGGTTCTACTAAAAGAAAAAAAAAAAAAAGGAGTAGAAAGGCTAGGTAGCCTGTCTACAACCATACAACTTGGTGCTGGAGAATCAAGGTCTCAACACAAATAACATAGCTCCAGAGTCTAGTCTCTCATCTTGACATCGTCAGTATTCTCTAATTTCTAGAATTTAAATTTGTACTTTCCTTTCTCCAGTACCCATATTGCTTCTTTTTGTCTGCTTCTCTTTTGGCTTATAAAACTTTACACATATTTGCACCATCTTACCTTAACATTGCCAGTCTGGAGGAAGCCAAAGCTTGAGAGAGTTAATTAGTGCTTTTTTTACATTTGAGGACACCAAGATTTGAGGTCCCAATGGCGACCGTGACAAAGTTTGGACTCCTGGATCCTGACTGACTAGACAGGACCATCCACCAGACAGCATGCTCATTGGACCCAAAATATACCTTTAAGAGGATTGCACTAAGCAAAACTTAACTAGCCAGTCTTCAAGGTGAAGATTTTCAGAGCATCTTCCACTGAGGAAAGTAATTAATGATAATCAAGCCTGTATAATAAGATGTAATCAAACAGACAGGCACATCACTTGGAGAGTGGTGGAAGAAAACAAGTGGTCAAATTCCACGTAGCCTAGAAAACAGTATTCACGTCCAGGCCAGTACCACAGATTCACATAGACGCTGACTAAAGTGCAGATCATTAAATTGTATTAAGTATCAGAATATTTTCATTTCTTGAGGGTAGATCCTTAGTGACTGAGATTATCAACATTCAAGGACGGGAAAAGAGATCTGACATCAAGAGGCCTGTTGAAAGGTCTACACACGTAATACTTTTTACCTTAACATTTCCCATCCTCTTTGCAATACACCTACACTGTATTTTTTTAAGTCCAAGAAACAGATACAACACTGCTTCATGAGTCAGAAAACCTACAGTGATGTTCTAATGTGGCAGCACTAGCAAAAGGATGCTCGAATCATTAGCATCTTATGCATTTAAGCAAATGGAGACTTTTGCTCAGGATTTCAGACTGAGCTCAATGGCAGTGATGTTGGATGTACTGATTTTTCTGCCAAGCCTAGTGGCTGGAACACGCACACGCACACACACACACACACACACACACACCTCAGCTAGACGGTTGGCAAAGAGAACTGGAAGACATGGCAGTGCTTTTTATTCTTATTGCTGCTTTATGAACAACAAAATCACATGGTAGCCTGAGATACAAACCACTTCTCTAGGATCACTTCTCTGAGTCTTTGGATAGCACCACCTTCTCCTGGACAAAAATTAAACCTAGAAGCATTGCACACCTTTTGTAATCATGGAAACTTTGATCAGATCTTTGCTCTCAGGGAGGCCTGCAAGCAACAAGGAGGAAAGGAAACTCTTTCACGTCATCCAGAAAGAATTACTTGTTCTTGCACAGTGATGAGAAAGAATATGAAAAGTGCACAAGGGATACAACACATGAAAGCCTGTGAACATGGGGGCAGCAGTGTGCCCCTCCAGAGCGCAGGCTGCGGGCATCCACAGACGTACATCCTGCACCCTTCTCAGCTACTATGAGCAATGCTTCCCTAACAAATGTGATGGGTGGACCTTTTCAGGAAACACTGCATTGACCATCTACTACATAAATGCTCTTCATACCAGGCATTTGAAGACTCAGAAGATAGCCTTAGACATACGTCTGGTAAAACAAACTTTTAATCCACAAATTTGAAACACATGTATTTTATGAGTTTATATGGGTATACATTAAAGAAATCTTGGCAAGAATATATGTGAAGGGTCTGGCCAAATAGCTCAGTGGATTAAAGTGCCTGCAAGCAGGCACAGGAGCTGGGAGTTCAATCCTTGCGTCTGCTGTGCTGGCTCCACCCGCAGGGCGCACTGAAACAGCAATTGAGACTGAGTGTGGTGGCACATGCCTGTAATTCCAGTTTTTGGGAGGCTGTAAACAGGTGGATCGCTAAGAGCCTGATCTAGTAGTGAGACCCTGAACACCTGTAAACCCTTCCCTAAAATAAAAAAAAGAATATATGTGAAGGGATGGGGGAGTAGCTCAGTAATTAACATAACTTAGGCCCTGGACTCCATCCCCAGCACTGCAGAAGAACAAAAGGAAAAGAAGATACATTTGCTACAGGGTATTGCTCAGAATATTGTTGTTCAATTGAAATAGGTCTATTACCTTTCTTCTTGCATTTACCTTGCTGTATGAAAAAAATCATCTGTTTCTATATCTGTTTCTCCCTGTAAGTTCCTCAAAGGCAGGAAACATTTCATTTCTTTTCAAATGCCCTGAGCCCAAAACAGTGCTGATCGTGAACGTTTTAATGCCTATTCCGTAAATACTAACTGAACTGAATTCTGGGTCTAGAAATCCAATCTGTTCCTCTGATGCTGCCACTCCCCACTGCTCATGGTGACAACACAGAAGTTTCATTCCATCTATAAAGGATAACTATCTTTGTCCATCTAGGCCCTGGTTCCTAGGCTGGGGAGTCAGCTAAATGGATATAGGGTAACTATAATTCACTCAACAAAATAGAAAGGGATCTTATACATATTTCACATTGTCTGAATCTGCCTGCAGATAGTGCACAAGGTAGATGGGGACGCCTACCATTCATCAAGTGTTGGTGAGCCACAGTGTGAGGCATTTGATAAACACCTTCCTCATTTAGCTGTCTGCTCAAGTGTTGCCTCCTCAGAGAGGTTTTTCCAATCACCTCTGGAGTAAGGGCCCTGGCTCCTCTCTAGCAAGCTGTGCTGCTTTACTCTCTTCAGGAGCCACACCACTGTCTGCAAGTATCTACTTCTCTGCTCTTCGCATTTATTTCCCACACAGTGTGAGTTCCATGTGGGCAGGGGCCTTTTCTGTGTTGTTTGCTACCACCTTTTTTTCCCAGCTGTTAACAGATACTGATAAATGGATGAGTGATAATCACCAATAAAAAGCATTTATAAAGGGCCTGCTTTTGTTCGCAAGTATCTTGAATGAAAACTTCATCTGCACTGATTCAAGTAATTTACTGAGGCAGGCCAGAGTCTAAGGATTGGGTATTAAGAGAAATGAAATATGCCATTATTTTCAGATGGAAGACCCTAGACATATGAAATGACACTTATGCTGGTCAGCTAGGTGACTTCAAAAAAGTAACAAAATATTTGGAGAGCAAAATACTTGGAGAAGAGGTAGGCATGGGGTCAAGTTCTCCAAGCTCATGAAAGCACTCTGTAGTCATTGATAACCAGTAATGGGAACATGGATATCTTTGTGTCCATTAATATACCACCCCCAGGACAACCATATGTTTGTCTAATTTTGACTTCAATATTTATAGGAAACAGTTTCCAGGATTTCATTCATCATGCCTTATATACACACAATAACTACTCACTGCCTCAATCTGATTGATTTAACTAAAAATACACTTTGAAAATGTTAACTAGAGAAATGCCTCCATGGAACAACATGAATGCATCCATATATACATAATATTTATGTACAATATGCTGTGTTAGATATTCATATGTATGAATTTGGAACAAACCTTGTGCCCTAAGAAATCAAAATTGGAAAACAAATTAATTTTGAAAATGATTGTATTACTAAATTTTAATTTCTTTTCAAATCTAATCTAGTATTTCAAATCCAATATTTTTAATAAAGTAATCAATCCAATGAGTTTCAACAATCAGCAAAGTAGTCCCCAGTACAACCAAAACCTAACTATTCCTTTTCTTGTAAAGTTCTGTGTAGAGAAATGTGTTGAACTAATTTCTTTCTGAATTTTTATATTTAATCAATAATATCATTGCCAAAGAAAACCACTTTTCAGTCCATCCTGGTTTCTAACTTATAATCAAAAACTGGAATTTTGTATCTGATGGGTTTTAGTGTGTAACATTACACTGCCACATTTTTTGTGCTAGAGTTAAAAGGAAGAGATAGTTTCCATTATGAAAGTTTTCCCATAGACTTGTTACCCAGTGAAAACCATTTTCCAATTAACAGGTTAGAAATTATTGTGGATACTTGTTTTCAGAATATCAAAAAAGGTTTCAATAACCTCCTACATCCATTGACTTACCTCAGTTGACTTAAGGTACACATGCAGGATAGGAGAACAGAATAGCAATGTCCCGTGCAAGCAAGGAAATCACCAACAAAAATGTTGAAAACTTGAGACTCTGACAACTTGCTCATCTAGCTGGAGCATCATGAACTGATTACAACTACAGTCTGTTCCAAGCAGCAGGAAAAAATGGAAATGAGGCGTAAATATGAGGTCTGAACAATTCGGTAAGCCTGAAATACCACACATATATCACAGTGGAGCTTACAAAGATGTACCTTAGCTCTACACTTAGACCCTTGATCCTCCAGGGGGTAGAGAAGCTTGGAAACGTGATCTGTCCTGACAGGGTGAGGCAGCCCTCTCTGACCTCCCCAGAGCCCTGCTGTGCCCCTGTCTCAGAGGCCAGCACACTTCACCCTGAACTGCAAGCTTCCTTTAATTGTGGACTTCACTTTCATTTTCTCTTAGAGGAATGTCTTAGTGTGTTGTGTTCCGAAAACTGGAAACTGCTCAAATGTCAACCCTAGAGGACTTGTGCAATAAAATGTGCTACATCCACACAATAGAAGATCGCCTGCCTAT
>PVKA01018668.1:0-43387 GCA_004027165.1 Ctenomys sociabilis
TTATAATACTTACATCCATCCAGGGAACTGGTACATATACATATTGCATCATAATCATCTTTATTCCCTCTTGCCCAAACCTAGTCTCCACTCTTCACCTTTCCCTGAATCCCCTTCCCATCTCCACAGAGTCTGCCTCCCTGTTTTCTACCATCTCTCTTTTATTATGCTTTTAAAATTATTCTTATTTTTAGTTTCTCATATTAGAGAATCCGCACAATATTTGACCTTCTGCATCTAATTCATTTCCCTTAGCATTTAGTGTCAAGATCCATCATTTTCCTATAAACAACTTGAATTTCTCATTCTTTATGGCTAAGTACAACTCCATTGTGCATATAGACCACATTTCCTGTACCTGTTCATCTCCTGATGGACACACAGACCACTTCAATAACTTAGCTGTGGTGAATTATGCTGCCAGAAAAATGTGAATACATGTGTCACTGTAATATGATGTCTTTAATTCTTTCAGAAGGACACCAAGAGGAGGTGTTGCTGAGTCAGTCTATTTTTATATTTTTGAGAAATCTCCACACTGATTTCCAGGGTGGTAAAATTACATTCCCACCAAAGGTGTAGAAGAATTTTGTTCCTCCTACAACTTCTTCAGCAATAGCCTTTAGGTCCTTGAGAATAGCCACTCTTGCTAGAGAAGGATAGAATCACAGTGTTGTTTTGATTTGTATTTTTCTAATAGCAAAAGATGCTGAATATTTTTTCATGTACTTATTAGCCATTTTTATTACTTCTTTTGAGCATGTCTATTTCAATTGCCTGTTTTTTGTTTGAGTCTTTTAATTGTGGGGTTCTAATGTATCAAGTTCTTTATATATTCTAGATATAACATCTTCTTTCTAAGGATAGCTGGAAAATTTTTCCCGTTCTGTAAGTTGTCCCTTCATTCTATTGGTTATTTCCTTTGCTATGAAGAAGATTTTAATTTGCTACAGTCCCATCTGTTGATTCTTGGTATTATATCTCGTTCTATTCAAGAATGGATTTTATTCAAGAATTCCTTATTGATGCCTACCTTCAAAAGTTTTAACAATTTTTTTTCTTCCAGTAGATTCAAAGTTTCTGCTTCAATTTCTAGGTCTTTGATCCACTTTGAGTTGATTTTAGTACAGCATGAGAGATGTAGGTCTGTACTCATTCCTCTGCATGTGGATAACCAGTTTTGCAGCACCATTTATTAAAGGTGGGATCTTTTCTTCAAAGTACATTCATCGGTCCCCTCGTCAAAACTCAAATGGGTGAAGGAAGGTGTTTGGGGTTGTTTCTGCATCCTCTTTACCAGTGCTAGAGAACCTTCCAGAGCTTTCAATGGTACAAACAGCACACTGTGGCCAATGTACCTTACAGACACCACCACTTCATCTATAATATTTAATTGGCCAACATAGCTACTTTTGAGCCAGTACTATGCTGTTTTTATTACTCTAGTTTGTAGTTATTAAGTATAGGGTTACAATGCCTTCTGCTTTGCTCTTGTTTGCTTTGGCTACTCTGAGTCTCTTCTGGTTCCATATAAATTTTAGCATTTTTTTCTATTTCTGTAAATAATGTGATTGGAATTGTTATTAAAGTTAGATTAAGTCTATATATTGCCTTTAGTAATATGGCCATTTTGACAATATCAGCTTTGCCTATCCAGAATAGGAAATCGCTTTCCATTTTCTAGTGTCTTCTCCAATCTCTGTTTTAGAGCACTACAATTGTCATTACAAAGTCTTCCCCATCCTGTGTTAGGTTTATTTCTAGATGTGTACTTTTTTGAGGCTATTGCAACTTGGATTTTTTCTTTTTCATTTCTTTCTCGGTGGACTCATTGTTGGCACACAGGAACACTATTGATTTAGTATGTTTATTTTCTAACTTGACACCTTGCTGAAAGTCTTCTGGAGTAGTTGTTTAGATCTTCTATGTAAAGGATCATGCCACTTACAATTAAGGACACTACAACTTCTTTCCTATTCAAGTCCCTTTTATTTCTTTCCCTTGCCCAATTACTCTGCCTAAATTTTCAAGTACTATATTGCGTGTGAGTGGACAGCATTGTTTGGTTTCTGATTTTAGAGGGAAGGCTTTCTGGTTTTCTGCCCTTAGTATGATGTTGGCAATAATAGGTTTGTCATAACTGGCTTTTATCAGTTTAAGCTATAGGCCTTTTTTACCTATTTTTCTTAGAGTTTTTTTTTATCATAACTATATGGTGATTTTTAAATATTTTATTAGTACATGTTTACAATTCACGTTTACATTCATCTTAGGAAGTAGGAACATAACACATCTTGGATTTTTTATGTATTTAGTACAAGGTCTACAGGGTCTCACTATACAGATCAGACTTATAGTGATCCTCCTTGTTTTCAGCCTCCCAAGCACTTGGATTACAGGCATATGCCACCATGCTCAGTCTCAGTCACCCTCTCAGCGCACCCTGGGGGCAGGTCTGGCACAGCACATCAGGGATTGGACCCCAGTCCCTGCGTCTGCCTAAGCAGGTGCTTTAATCCACTGAGCTATCTGGCTGGCCCCTACATCTTGAATCTTTTTAATCTACTCTCCTTCCCCATGTCTCCAAAGTCCCTTTTCCTGTTTTCATTATTATTATTAATTCATGTTTATGACATATGTTTATAGTCACTGTACATATTTGGTACATATACATGACACATCTTAAATATTTTTACTTCCTCTTCCGTATTCTCCTCTCCTTTCACTCCATCTCTTGATCCCCTTTCCATTTGCAAAAGGCCTATCTCCCTAAGAACCAGTGCTCCCCCAAATGTACCACTACCATCCTCAGTAACAACGAAGTATCGAGCTCCTCTGACCATGAGAAGAGGCTAGTGTACATCAGTGCAACAGTGTAACAAGCTTCTCCAGGACGTTGAACAATGCACCATCTTCCCCTCTGGAGTCAGGAAGGGATGCTCAAAGTAAGGACCAGAGCTTCCCCAAAAGTGGACCATAGCCATCCTCTGGGACAAAGATGTCTTGAGCTCCTCCTCCAATGAGAAAACCAAGTTCACCAGGAAATTCAGCATGACTAGGTCCCCCAGCAAAATAGCCCAAGAGAATCAGCAGCTTCCAGCAGCTCCCCAATGGCTTCTCCAAACTGCTTTTCTAACAGCTTCTCTTTCTCTCCAGTTCTGCCTCTTATGATGCTGGCAACAATCCTTAAGTGGGCCTCCACACCCAGCAGCATCCTAGTTCAAGTCAGCCTGGGTGTAACAAGTTGACCACCATTGGGCAATCCACTGAACCTTCATTATAAAGACAACAGTCCTATTGCCCACCTCCTTATGACCTCATTTAATGACATCCCCTTAAAAGTCTTACCTCCAAACACAATCTCACTGGGCATTAGGACTTCAATATATGCATCTGTAGGTTGAAGTGGGGGTACAATGAACTGTGGCATGGAGCTGTTCATTAAAATATTCACATGCTCTCTCTCCCTCCATAGCACAAACTTAGGAATGTAAAATAGATTTTCCAGGTAGGAAATCTGTTTCTTACTGTTGCCACCCACACAGGGCCCATGTGACTAGTTATCACTCATCATAGTAAGTGGAAGTCATATTTATCACTTCTGGGCTGATGTGCCTAAGAAGTAGGTGTGTTTTCTTCCTACCTCACCTCTTTGTTGTCTCTGTTGACTCCCAGGTGACTATGGAAGACTAATAAAGAAGATAGAAAGGCTCCCATTATCATAAGTCTCTGAATAATTTTGTGGATCAGAGTCTTTATCCTAACTGCCAAAATGTTTTGTGGTTCAAACCTATGTTGAACCACAATATGAGCCAAAATATTCATTGTGTTGAGCTACTGAAACTGTAGAGTATATTCATTACTATGACTAGTTATGCATCTACCTTGTAGGGAAATCATCCCCTGGGACTCTAAAATGAAACCATGCTTATCAAAATCCTATGTCACCAAGATAAGAAACTAAGAGACCCAAAGATTGGAAAGCTCTGAGTGTTCCTGACTACAGCAGTGGTTCTCACATTTGAACATACATCAGAGGTCCTCAGACACACTTGTTATATCATACTTTGGGCCCTATCTAAGGCATTTCTGATTTTGGAGTAGGACTTCTGGCACCCCAGCTTACTTCTCTTCCGTCTTGAGTTTTCTGTTGACTGTGATCCCAATGACACAGGCATTGGACCTTTTGGACAAGTCTGTTCCCAGAACTGAAATAGTACTGTGCCTGGCAAATAGAAGGCTCTCAATCAACACTGGAGGAACAAAAGGGGGACAAGTCACCCAGGAGGCTGAGTTAGAACAAGTATGCCTTAGTGCAAGGGTTTGAAGATTTCTTCATTTCTAAATAGCCTTGAGTACTGTTCTTTGTTCCCCCTATAGCCCTGTTCAAACAAGAAGTTATAGTAACTTGGTGCCTGTGCTATTGCCTGCCAGGTAGATTTTCACTTTTTGACATCTGTGGGCATATCTGTGCATGAGCTCCTGGGACTGATGAAATAGTTTGTATCCTGGAAAGTAGATACCTTGTATTATGGGGGGGGTTATTCTGTGAATGAACATACTCACTTGATCGTGCAGGAAAATTTCATTTCAGAGAGCTGTTGCTCATTTGAGAAAGTACATGGAATATATTTCCTCTCAGTAGGGCATTTCTGCAGTCTATAAGGCAGGAGCGCCCCATAATCAGCAATCACTTCACCAGGACCAGCCTCACACAGGAGCTAAGGAGGTAGCTTTCTCCCCGGTTGAGGAGGGAGGGAGGCATAGGAGAGACCAAGCTACTCCGAAAGGATTGTTATCAGGAAAAGCAGGAGAAAGGGTTTCTAAAGAAACAAATATGTGTACTTGGCAATTTTGCCTGTGGTAGGTTCTGAACTCTTATCTCTCTATGTAGTAAAAATTTGGCATTAGCAATTCCAAAGACTCATTCGGATTTTAACAGCTGAGAATTGACTGAAGCAGGAGGGTTCACTACAAGCTGCCGGAGTGCCACTAGAATTTCTGAGCTGTTTTCCATTTTTCTGCAGGCTGGAGGCCACAGTACCCCAGTCTGAAAACGCCAACAGCAGCAGGGAGCAGCTGGGGAGGAGACTACAGGCTGCTGCCTTTGGGCTTATCTGCCCTAGGGTTCAAACCCTCCAGAATTCTGACAAGACAGGGACCTTCCCAGATCACTGCCTGCTTGAGTTGGTTTCATTTAGAGGCCTGAGCTATATCCAATTTCAATTTCTTGCGTTAATTTATACTCCACTATAAACAAAGTCTAGTAAAAGCTAAGAACCAGCAAGGATAGAAAAGCTCTTTTTCCATTAGAGTTTCTGTCTTCTGATTGGTTGTGAGGTGAGGTTTTCAGTAAGATACCCTAATTTTGGCCTCAGGGGATGGGGAAGGTATTCTGGAGTGGAGGTTAGGGGCAGTTTTGGAAGAGCCTGCTGGTGCTCAGTTCTGTTGTAGGGGCTTTTGCTCCTGTTAAATCACGGGAAGGGAAAAGCCCCCCCACACACACACACACAAACACTTGAAATTTAACTGTAACTCACAGCATGTTGCAATGTGGAAAAATGTAAACATGTCTCTAAAAGTTGTCATTTAGCCAGTGTAGGCCTCAAACTCTAGTTAATCACTGCCTAAATCTTGTCACTCAGCTAATATTTCAGTATTAAGCTGTTCTGTAACTCAAGTATTTTAGTTGACTTTGGGTATTTGGGGCAACTTAGAGGTTTATTTTCTAATGTGGCTGTGTATGTGTGTGTGTGTGTGTGTGTGTGTGTGTGATAGAGAGAGAGAGAGAGAGAGAAAGACAGACAGACAGACAGACAATGTATGGAGGACAGACAGACAGACTATGCATAGAAGGGAGAGAAAGAGAGACAGACAGACAGAGAGAGACAGATTATATATATAGAGAGAGAAACTATGTATGGAGGAGAGACAGAGACAGAGACAGAGAAACAGATTGTATAGAGGAGAGAGAGAGACTGTGTATGGAGGAGAAAGAGACAGAGACAGAGATAAAGAGAGACAGACTATTTATGAAGACTATGACTATGTAGTTGAGGCTTGCTGCTGTTATGGCTTATATGTAAATGTCCCCCCAAAGCCTCATGTGGTCATAGATAGGAAGTTTCAAGGGTGGGCAGATTAGGATGTGAGAATGTGGATAAGGGTATGGATAATGGAAGCCCCGCCCTGTGTATGGGTGGCACCAATCAATGAGTTTGTATCTTGGATAGAATATAAAGGGACAGAAAGAAGGTAGACTTGCTACTGCTGCTTGTTGCATCTCTGCCTCCTGCCTGCTTGCCATGAACTGTTTCTCCTATGACATTCCCTTCTGCCATGCCACCCTGCATTGAAGCCAGACCAACTATGAACTAGAACCTCCACAAACTATGAGCTGGAATAAACCTTTCCTCCTTTAACTTGTTAGAGATCGTATTTTGTCTTAGCAATGACAACACTGACATTCCCCTTGATGCACTATGTAACTGACTCCCTATGTAACTTAGGCTGGCCTCAAGTGTAATAAGATCTTCCTGCATCAGCCTCCCAAGTATTGGAATTATAGGGGCACACAACCACATCTGCAAATTTTCTTTTTTTAAAACATTTTTTTTTCATTTTATGTATTTGGTACAAGGTCTCGTTATGCAGCTTGAACTCAACCCATCTCTGACAAAACAAAACAAAAAATGAGGGTATAAATAAAGGACCATTTTGTAGTGAAAAAATATACATATATGTACATATATATATATATATATATATATATATATATATAATAGGATAGTTATACAGCTACTTTCTCTTAATTCACTGAAAATAAAAGTTTGTACTAATATTGTTTAGGCAAGATATCATGTCTGCATCTTGTCTGAATAACTACTATGAAGACAATATGCAATGTATTAATTATTGTAACTGTCCTACTAACCTGCTTTGAAACATTTTCATTGTTATTTTATCTTTTTTCTCATTAAAATGAATTTAAAAATTTTAGAAAAACACACTATTGGCTTAGAACCTTTGCATGACATCTTGTGTAATTTTAATCATCCCAGGTGAATTATAATATCTTCTACAATATAAATGCTGTGTAACTAGTTGATATGCTCTATTGTTTAGGGAAGAACAAAGAAAAAGTCTGTACATGTTCAGAACATGTGCAATTTTATTTTCAAATCTCTTCATTCAGCATTTGGTTGACTTTCGGTAGAGAACCTGAGGATATGTAGTTTGTAAGTGGTTGCTATGGTTTTTACTTTGTGAAAATATTAAAGTATGCACTAAGATTTTTTTTGCAGAACCAGGGATTGAACTCAGGCCTTTGTGCTTGCCAGGCAAATGCTTATTCCACTGAGCCATCTCCCTGGCCCCACTCAGATTGTTTTTAATGCCAGACTTTATGTCAATAGCAAATTGTCACAGGCATATTTTATCATGAGAGCCCTGAGTGCACATTTGAGTTCATACGGAGTATATGAATAGGTTGAAAAGGTGAAGAGCAAAGACTGCGTCCTCTGCTTCTGGCTCTTAACTTTCCCTCAACACACCTGTCACCTACTTACTTCAAAAAGACAAATTGGAGGCTGTTTGCAATTCTCATCCTGGGCCCACCTGTTTCTTAGTTTGACAAATCTCAGAAATAAAGCTAGTTCCAACTCTTCTGGGAGCTTCATCTGAGAATGAGTTTGTGCCCCACCTCACCATCCAGATTCATATGTTGAAGCACTAACTCTCAAAGAGACTGTATCTGAAGGTGGACCTCTTAAGGAAATGATTAAAGTTAGATGATGTCATAATGGTGGGTCCATAGGTCTGGTGTCCTTATGAAAAGAGAAAGATCTGGGTGTGGCGGTGTCTACTTGTAATCTCAGCTACTTGGGAAGCTAAAGCAAGAGGATCACAAATATAAATGAATACAGGTAAGCAAGTTGCCCAAGGTCACTAAGTTGCAAAGGGGTGGTGAAAACAGGTAGCTAACTTCCCCTTTGATGATTAGGCAACCAAATGTGCCCTTTCTCTTCTTCCTAGGCATGGACCCTAATGTCAAAAATTCAAATGTACCAGAAATTAATTGTATTCTTTCTTTTTATTTAGTAAGGGTCTACAGAGTCTCACTATGTAGACCAGACTTAATCTGCCGTGTTCAGCCTCCCAAGCACTGGGATTATAGGAGCATACCACCATGCCTAGTCTCAATCCCCATCTCAATGTGCCCCAGGGGTGGGGTCAGCACAGCTTGCCAGGGATGAAACCCAGGGCAGGAACAAAGAATTGCACTTTAGTCCACTGAGCTATTGGGCTGGCCCCTAACTGTATTCTTTTAAGCTAAATAAACCAGGATTTAAACACCCATTTCATCATGTTTTTAAGAAGTTCAGTAGTCTGCATCTTGTACTATGAATAACCACTATGAAGACAACAATATGCAATGTATTAATTATTGAAACTGTCCAACCAATCAGTTTTGAAACTCTCATTGCCATTTGTTTCTCAATAAAATTAATAAAAAGAACAAAAAATAAATTAAACCCCTAAAATAAATAAGAAGCTCAATGTTTGACATTACTTGGTTTATAATTTGCCTTGGAGTTGCATAAACTGGGGGTTTTACGAGATGCTAAGGAAATGCACAAAGGACATCTTCAATTCTCTGTGGTGGCTTCTGCCACCATCATTTTAGTATACAATGTATACAGAAGCTCAGGTTTCTAAGATTTTAAGTAATACCCTAAGGCACTACCCCAGAGAGCAAAATCCTACAAAATGCTAAAGGGAGGGACATATCAAAATATAAGTTCTGACCAAGTGTCCTTCCATAGAGGCTTCAAGACCCACATTCCTCACTTCATCTGTTTCATTAAGACATGTTTTCTTGCATGTGTGTAACTGAGTGTATACATGTCTAGTTTGGGGTCAGTTGTGTAACTGAGATTTCTCTAAATTCCACATAGAGTACAATGTGAATTTAAGAATTAATTATAAAAATGTGATCATTTGACACCTATATTATTGATATGCATCAATAAAATGCAGTAACTGCTCAGAGCAAGATGGTGGTGGAGTGAGATCTTCCAGTGATGATCTCCCTATGCGCAGGCCCACATGAAAAGCTGCTCCACCAAACTCCCATTAAAAGAGCAAAGGAAGTTAGGGGAGAGAGCAAGGAATCTGTCTTTAGTATAACACCATGAAAAGTCACACTAAGAAGGGCAGGAACAAACAGTTATTTGAGCAACTCAACATCCACCAGAGAGACACCTCCCACTTGGAGAATGGAAAAGGAATGAGGTAAGCATGGAGATGTGAAACCTAATACCAAAGCTAGAAAAGTAAGCTCAGTGCTGGGGGCCTCACAACCCCACCACCAGCCAAAACCTGTGGGCTGAGCCCCTGGAGCTATTCAGCCAGGTGACTGACTATAGCCACCACACTCCTCTGACACTGGGTGGCAGAGCAGAGTCAGAGAATACCCACTAGGAACGACATAAATACTACTACATAGAGCCTAGTACCAGGCCTGCCACAGTGAGAGCACGTACCCAACAAGAACTGGTGGCTCCATATACAAATCGCATGTCACAGAGAGAGTCTCCAGACCAGCTCCTGGACCAGACAGATTTCTGTGTGCTGTAAGTTTCCACATGCATGATATCTATGCTTTAGTCACCCTGGAGCAAACTCACCATCCTAAGACTATGAAACTCTCTGTAGCTGTGAGACTCAGGTACAATCCAGATTAACAACTGCCTTGGTGGCCAAGGACTGTTTGTACCCTGATTCCAATTGTGGACTGCAAGCTATTTCCAGACCAACATTTACAGATGGAGCTGTAGGCTAACCCAGCACCAGCTATACTTGTGCCTCAGTAGGACAGACTTGGGTGTCAGCCTATGTTACTACCAACTGTGGTGTGGCCCTTTGAAACTGTGCAGGTCCTTGTGGCTGCCAGACTCAGGCGTGAGCCACCTTAGCATCAGCCTAGGTGGGCAAAGGGTTGCCTTCCTCAACACTATCCTACCCTTTGGCTATATAACATGCTATAAAATCCTATTCTCTGGAGGAAGGATAGAGTATTAAGTGTAGGACTTTGCCCTAGAACTTAGAGTCAGGTTAATGAATACTAACACACTAGGAAAATGCCAGTGGTCCTTAGCCCCAGTCTGACTCAGGGATAAAGCCTTTGGGATAGATGTGGTGATAGGGGAAAATTTTTGACATGAGTCTATCAGATTTCTAGTCCACCTAGCATCACTTGTGGCTGGCTACAGAGATCTTAGGCTATGAGTCAGCCTCAGTAATAGACAACTCATATAAGGGTGGCCTTGTTCCTATCTCAGTGCTGTACTGGTCTTGGCAGGCCGTGGGCAAAGGATGTAACACAACTCGATGGCATTAATGGTCGCAGGTGTGACATAGATCCCTATAGGCTGGTCTATCCATGGTGACTCTGTCCAGAAGCAGACAGAATACTACAGTGCCTGACAATAGGTCAGTGACTGGAAGAAATGTT
This sequence comes from Ctenomys sociabilis, assembly GCA_004027165.1. Classification (NCBI taxonomy): domain Eukaryota; kingdom Metazoa; phylum Chordata; class Mammalia; order Rodentia; family Ctenomyidae; genus Ctenomys; species Ctenomys sociabilis. The sequence goes on from PVKA01018668.1 coordinate 10,517, forward strand.
TGGGACTTTCTTGGCCCCTGGGAGAGGCTTGTAGCAACAATCCATCTTTCCTGTGCACTCTCCTAGTTCACTTCACACAGTGAAAGGAATGGAGAAATCATGTAGGAACTTTGAGGCAGTATTAAAAGAACAAATATTTGGGTTATTGAGGTTCAAGAGGAATTTGAGTAGAAAGCTTATTCAAAGAGATAATAGAAAAATTTTAAACCTAGAGAAGGATATAAATGTCCAAGTACTGGAAAGCGAGAGGTCACCAGATGAATTTAACCCAACCAAGTCTACTCCAAAGCATCTTATAATCATGCTCTCAAAAGTGAAATATAAAGAGAGGATTCTTAAGACTACAAAAGAGCTAATTGGATGTCCCAATTTACTTGATAGCATACTTCTCAGCAGAAACCTTTTAACCCAGAAAAGAATGGCATGATTTTATCACAGTACTTAAAGACAAATCCAGCAATCAAGAATACTGGATCCAACAAAGGTATATTTTAGCAATGAAGACATCCCCATACAAACAGAAGCTGAGAGAATATATTTCCATCAGACCTGTTCTACAAACAACCCTACTGGAAGTTCTGCAAACTAAAGGAGAGAGTTATTAAAAAGTGCTTTTTTTAAAAAAAGGTAAGAATTACACAAATTTAGAATGTTCTAATACTGTAAACATAGTACATTAAAAATCTTTAATATGAAAGCTAAACATAAAATAAAATTAATAACCATATACATATATTAAGAGGCAGTAAGAAATATGTAAAATATAGCATCAGAAGTGGAAAATGTGAGAGGAATAAAATGCAAGTATACAGTTTCCTTATTAGTACACTTGTCTCATTTTTTGTCTCTGTGTTTTTATGGTCATTTTAAGCTGCTATCTTCAAAATAGTTTGTTATAATGTAGAGATATCTTTGTAAGCTTCACAGTATAGCCACAAATCAAAAATCTATAATAAACAAAAATGAATAAGGAATCTAAACACACTAGAATAAATTATGTGAGGATAAATGAAGATTATAGGAGAATGAAGGCAGAAAGAAGCTGCAATAGGAAAGAACAAGGAGCTACAAAAGGAAAGAACAAGGTAAGTAATGGATATAAGGTGAGCTGGCAAGATAGGCACAATTAAGGAAGTGCAGGAATTATGGTTAAATCCCCAGCACCACATGCTGTGCCAGCCCTGGCCTTTAGGAAGGGCTGAACCACCTACAGACTCCAGGCATTATGGCAAATACCTGTGATCCCAGTGCTGGGAACACTGAAAACAGGAGGATCATTATGAATCTGAGTTGTGTAGTAAGACCCTGTACCAAACGCATTTTTTAAAATGATAAGAAATGGATGTAGTGGGTTGGGGAGATAGTTTGGCAATCTAAGCATCTCCCTGACAAGCACAAGGTCCTGAGTTCAATCTCCAGTAGCACATGCTGTGCTGGCCCCGGAGCTGGGTGTAGTGGTGCATGCCTATAATTCCAATGCCAGGGAGGCTGTGACAGGAGGATCACTGCATAGCGAGACCCTGTATCAAAAAAAGTAATAAAAATCTCATAGCACAACTTACTAAAACCAATGGGATGCAGTAGAAACAGTGCTAGAAGAATTTCAAATTTACAGAAAGATCTCAAATTTACAAACCTATCCCTGTAGTTCAAATAATTAGAAAATGAAATAGAACAAACAATATCTAAAATTAGTAAAAGGAAAGGAACAATGAAAAGCATAACAAAAATAAAAATTGAATAGTCTAAAAACTTCAAAAAGATCAAAGGAAAAGGTTAATTCTTCAAAAAGAAAAATAAGAAGACAAACCCATAGGTAGGCTAAGAAAAAGAAAATTTTAAATAAATTAAATCAGAGAGAAAAAGGAGAAATTACAATGGACAAAATATCATTAGAGATTGTTATGAACAACTATGTACCAACAAATTTAATAACCACAAAGAAATTGACAAATACCTGGAAACACATACCTTACCAAGTTTGAATCATGCTGAAATAGAAAACCTGAGCAGAAAAAGAGTAATAAGCAAAGAGGTTGAATCAGTAATAAAATGTATCCTAGCAAAGAAAAACTCAGGATGTTATGGGTTTACTGATGAGTTTTAACAAATATTTAAAAAAAAAAAACTAATACCAATTCTGTGGAATTCTTCCAAATATGTTCCTTCCTATGAAGTAAAGAATAGCCTGATATCAAACCATATAAAGATACAGCAATCAGTGATTAGAGCTACAAGCCAACATTTTTGGTGAAAAAAATACAAAAACTTCTCAACAAAATCATCAACAAACTCATTCCAGCAGCATATTAAAATGATCATTCAGAGCTTGGGATATAGCTCAGAGGCACACATGCCTGCCTGGCAAGGACAAGGTCCTGAGTTCGATCCCTGGTAATATATATGTAACCAGAGGCAAGGGAGAGGTGAGGGTGTGATACGGGAAAAGGCTGAGCAATCTGTGTGGTTACAGTTAGATAAGAGCAAGGTGTTCTGAGGTGCTGTGTCACAGTCAGAGGACTACAGACAACAATAATGAACTGTACATTGGAAATTGTTTGCTATATTTAGCCTGAGTTACACATTACATGTATAAGGATTTTTTTTTTTTTTTTGGCCAGCTCAGGATGCCTTAAGGGCCAATCTGGTAAGGCATGAGGATCTGGGGCTCGAACCACAGAATTCTGAGTCTGACTGCTTTGCTTAAGCAGGCACTTAAACAACTGAGCTAATGGGCAGGCCCTCATTTCACAGTACATACATGTATTAAAACACTGTCTGGTACTCTATTAATGTGTACAATTTTTATGTTTTATGTATCAGTCTAAAAATGAAGTTTTTAAAAAATTTTCTTGAGTATAGACAGTCAAAAAAGATCTAGGAGAACATTAATGTAGATCCAAGTTTCCTGCAGTGGGGCGCACAGACAAGCCTCCTTATGAACCTCAAAAATAACATCATGTGGAACAATGATGGCCCCTTACACTCACTGGTCCAACATTTATCCCTGCCTGGCCCTCCATATCTCTCCTTCACATCGCCCTCTCAGGAAGCTCTTAGCTCTCACTCTGCTCTCCTCTCGTGACCTCCTGTTCTTTATCCCTTTTGGTGCCCCCTCTTGGTTTCTGACACTGTGCTCTATTGCTTTCTTCTCAGGATTCTTCTTTAACTGCACAGTAATTCCAACCTCACTTTCCATCCCCTCCAGATTTTCCTTCACAAGTCCTTCCAAGACTTCTCTTCTGTCAGCATTCTATGGTCCTTCATGAATCATAGGCTCTACCTTCCTAGAGTCTCACTCCAGACCTTTTTCCCCAATTGTGGATGGAAATGGACCAACAACATGGAAATGAATCTCAAACACACAGCTTTAAACATAATGCATATGGATATACAACAAGATAACCAAGTCCTTCATTATATGCACATGGGCAGTGTGTAAACATATGTTTAAATTAAAAAAAATATTTGGCACATGTTCTACTAATGCTCTTCATTGACACAACTAGAAACAAACTCCTCAGTATCACAGGCATTTCCTATGTCAGTCAACTATTTTTGTATGACAACAATCACCAACAGTCCAGTATTTACTTCCCACACACCAATATGCTGCTTCAACTCAGATGAACTTTCCTAAGTTCAAGTAAGAAGCCCCCTTTCAAGCTATAGATCCACCTGAAATGTTTCCTTGTTATGATGTCTCATGGGTTCATTCTTGGGCCTAGACTGAATGAGCCACAGCTATCTAGAGGAAATTCCTCTCATGAAGATGGCAGAAACGTTAAAGGTTATAAAACAGAAACACATACAAATTCTTTAGGTCTAGGCTCAAAATTAGACTTGTGCTTCAGAACATGGCAAGAACAGTGGAACAAGTATGTTTGAAGGAATAGAGAACATTTTAAGGGAATTTAATTACAATGTTTCTCTTATTATAATAATTTTCTAAAAGTTAACATTAATTGTATGCTTTGGTCACATCTCATGTGCTTTAGGTATGAACTCCTGGCACTCAGCATCTATTCCTACTTCCTTGCATTGAGTCTTACTGTAAGAAAGATTCTGGACTGGGGAGCTAGCTCAGTAGAATAAGTGCTTGCTTGGCAAGCACAAGGGCCTGAGTTCAATCCCCCATTACTAAAAAAAAAAGAATTCAATACTCTTAATAAACACAAGTAACTGGTTCCAGAACTAACCCCTGTACCAAAAGTATCAGGTCCATGAATGATCAGGTCCCTTATATAAACTGATTTATTTATGCACATCTTCCAGTATATGTTAAATCATCTCTAGATTATTTATAGTACCTAATACAATGTAAATGCATTAGTGTGCTATATTGTTTAGAGAATGATGACAAGAACAGATCTATTTGTTGAGTACAGATGCACTTTTTCTTCCCCTATCTGACCCACACTCAGCTGAGTTTGAGGATAGGAATCCACACATATGGAAGGCAAACTACTATATTTCTCAAGCTCTTGCAAGTGTATGTGTACACATGAACAGGTTTCACCAATAGGAGGTCTTACATGAGGGAGAGAAGAGGTTCCTGCTGCTTTCTGCATTTGATGGGAGACATGCAGTGATTTGGCAATAGGTTCTCAATATTTAGTTTGAAACTGGGGGCTTTTTAGAGATACATCAAAGGGGACTTCCTGGTCCTTGAAAAGTAAGTTTGTGGGCAGCTCTTGAGCCTCTAACTTTTGCAGGTAAGATTTCCTTGTGTCTATTTTATGACCTCTTGGCATTCATTGCTGCTTAACCAGTTTGTCTAGCAATATATAAATCACATGATACTCTACACTCAGGGAATTTCCATTTAAATTCCTAATAGGCCTTCTGTCCCCAGCTCTAGATTCCAGTAGGTAGAGCATGGTGCCATCCAGGTCTGAACTTCAGTAGCATCTAGGTAAGTAGTACAAGTTTCCAGAAAGAATGAAGCTTGATGAATCCCACATCAGGACCAGTTTTCTAATGAATGCTTCTCAGACTTTGCTCTTTACTCAGCTGAGCTGGGACTAAAAAAGCGAATGTTTTCAGACCTTTGGTTAGCAAAGAGACAAGAATGCATCCCTATCAGCCCTAAGAGAGCCAGTCCCAGGCTCATCCCAGCCCCAATGTTCCTTCTCTTCTGCTTGGCTGCACCTGACCACAGGACCACCTCGGATACACTTGAACTCCCCAGGCTGATGCTAGGAGACTCCAGAGTATTCCCCCGTCAGTCAGCCCACATGGACAATGCCAAAGGTTAGTCGCCACCCACAGATACTCCTCAGATATTATAAAAACAGCTTTTCTGTAATACAGACGGGGCAAGGATGTGAGGATGGAGAATGATTAATGGCCCTTTCATAGTTGATGGAAAGCAAGTGCAATCTGCATTTTGGGTGTTGATATTTTTTCACACCACGACATTCCCACATGGTAGCAACCTGGGGGACAAAAACAACAGCTTTGTCTGAGGGAAAGGGGGCAGGGCTGGGTTCTCCAGTTGCTTTGGAAGACAGCATGCATTTCGGGAAGTTTTGCCATAGGGGGCTGTGGACTCCTGTGGTGTTTGGCAAAGTTGACTTCTCTGGAAAGTCCAAAGGTGATATATTTAATAGGCGGCTCATTCTCTTTCATCTTCATAGTAAGTGTCTAATCCCAAAGGCAGTTCTTAAGCAAAACACAGCAGGTAAAATGAGATGAAGTCCCCATCAAACTGCCTGAAAAATAGCAGCATGGGATTCAGAGTCTGTCAGAGGAATAAAAAGAAACACAATGGAGGGGGAAGCTGGTGGGGAAGGAGGAAACAAAGAAATAGAAGCCACAAAGCAGGGATGTATGAACAGGGTACAGCCAAGGCACCCATCTCCATGGGAAGAAGATGAACTCCAGAAAGGGAAGGCAGAGCCAAGGGGGCAGGCATTTCCAAGCAGAGACTTCCAACAGATAGCTTGGATGACCAGGAGGCAGCTGAACACTGGAAGCCAAATTCTAAACAGTAGAACTTTGCCCACAAATAAGAAAGCCACAAGTATCCACTGCACACTACTGCAGAAAGTGTAGAGGTAAAATTCAGGCCAAAATTCTTTATTTGCTTTCTCTAATTATAAAAGTAACACATGTGCATTGTGGAGAATACAGTTATATAAAAAAGAGCAAAGATTCCATTCAGTTTCACTGCCCAGATAGAACGACTGCCTGCCTATATTTTCTTCCTTTTATAAATCTTTCTGAGAAAAGTGAGACCTCTCAATATATGAAGTTGTATAGCCCCATATCTTTACTAAATATTACACAGTATTGGATTTTTCTGTACCCTGAAGATTCTTTGAAAACATGGTTTTAGAGTGATAATTAATATTCATGTTATATAAATATTTCATAATTTTCTGAGTATTTTCTTATTTTAGATCCTGAAAATGAAATTACTGTCAATAACAATATTTACTTCTAAAGTTCTTAATGCCTACTGCCAATTGTTGTCCAGAAAGTTTGCACCACTTCATATCCCTACTGTGATAAGTAGAGATCCACTCAAATTACTGTTTTGTTTTCCACTTTATAAAGTAGCTAGTCTCTCTCAATTTAGTACTACTATGAAGATATAGGAAGAAATCTGAGATTTTTAGACCCACTTCTACAGTGTATCTCAAGAAAACTACTTCACTCTTTCATGCCTTAGATATCTTTAAGAATAAACTTCAAGTTTGAACAAATTTTGAAATCATTTTTTAACTAAGAAAGATGTTTTTGAAAATGTAAGTCACCCAGTTAGTACAATACCAAAGACATGGTAGTGTTAAATAAATGCATATACTATCGAAAATCTATTAAGCATTTTTGATTGGCAGAATTTAATGCTCCTGAGGATAGTCACTAGAATACACTAGTAATGAAGGGATTTACATCTGTTTAACTCACTGCTATCTTGCCATACCAAAAGGCATGCTGAGAGCATGTTAGGTGCTTTATAAATATACATTGGATGTGCAAATGAATTCACAGGGGAAATTTTATTAACTAGATGTACTCAGTGCTGTTGGTGTCCTGCCAGCACTCCTCGGCCCACCTGCAGGTTACTTATACTTTGGGTGTACAGTTGTTCCCACCCTGGAAGATTCTCAGCTCTTGCACCTGGGCCTGTCCATGCAGGGCAAGCAAAAAGTGCTAAGAACAAGACTCACACAGTTAGCCAGCAGCAAGCAGCTCATCAACACACCCTTCTTTCCGCATACTTTTACCCTGTTCCCTGGCACCACCATCCACAATGAAGCACCTGCACCTGGATCTTCACCTCACTGTCTACTTTAGGAAGGACACAAACACCAGAGTTGATGTCTGCAAAATTATCAGTGTACAACTTGAAAAGATATCCATCTTTTCATAAGGAACATCCTCTTGTCCATTTTCATTCCTGAAAATAAGTAGCTTAGTAATCTCACTTAAAGGTGTTGATGGCAGTAGGGGTGTGTGTGTGTGTGTGTGTGTGTGTGTGTGTGTGTGTGTGTGTGTGTGTGTGTGTCCAAAACAGCTTGGTCTTAAGACTGATTCAACAACAGATACCAAGAAAAAAGGCAGAAGGCTAATCACTTTAGACAATTCAAAATGAACAGTTAAAAAAAAAATTGAAAGGAGCCAGACAGCAGACTTCTGAGCAGGATACAGATGAAGGACTCGTGTCCGTGACATGCGGGTTCATGAGAGCAGGAAGAAGGGAAAGATGCAAAGGGGACGCAGCAGATTGGAAGGCCTTTCATGAGTGCTCCCCGCAGTCACACTGGCTGGGAGGCTTCTGAACACTTTAAGCCTATTTTTTAATTAATTTTATTAAGAAACAAATAGCAATGAGACAGTTTCAAAACAGTTTAGTAGGACAGTTACAATAATTACTCCATTGCATATTGTTGTCTTCGTAGTGGTTATTCATAGTACAAGATGAAGAAATGATATCCTGTCCAAATATTATTAGTACAAATCTTTCTCCTCATTGAATTAAGAGAAAGTAGCTACATAACTATCCTAACTATTTTGTATATACAGATACAAAATGGTCCTTCATTTGAATCCCCATTTTTTGTTTAGTTGTATCAGAGATGGGTATTCCATTGCCATTCAAATACTGAAGATACATGAATTCAGCAAAACAATCCAATATAGCCCAGTCGTCCATAACATTTTTAAGCCCATTTTTAAGCAGTGTGAATCTTTCCAAGACTAAGGTATACATGAACGGCTCCTGAATACTTCCCCAGTACTAATATCAATACCTCAATATAAAAATTAGGTGGAAAAATAGTTTTTTCTGATTATAAAAGTAATGCATGTCCACTAAGGTGGAGAGGAGTCAGATCCTGTTATTTTCTCTCTCTTGAAGACCTTGGCATAGGTTTGCCAAGCACTACCTGTCACCCTGGATGGGTTGCTGGAATGAGATACTGAAAACTCACCCTTCTCTGAATCTTTCCAGCTATCATCACTGAGCTGAGCACAAAGCAGGTCTTAAAATAAGAAGCATTTGCTGCCTGAAACGTCATTTAGCTCCTTTGGGACTAATACATAACACATATAGAAAACCATATGTATCAGGATTTCATCTGCAGGCAACAGAATCCATTCTATCTATGGAAAAGGCTAAAGAACACAGCTCTGATAGGTTAGAGAACCATTTTAAAGGCCGTTTAGTAAGGAACAATGCCTGCCACTTTCACCCAAGGCCCAGTCTGGGAGGGACATCTCTGCCACCTTCTCATCATCATCACAACAGCTGGCACTAACCCACCCACTAACGCTAATGCTCATTGCCTCAAAAGTTGGTGATGCCTAAGGACATCTTCCAAGGCAAAGGGTAACCTAGAAGTGTCTGCTTGGCAGAGCCCTGGGCTCCAACTACGAGGGAAATTGGAATTTTGAGAACCTTTTCAGACTGTAAAAGAAAGTGGTAACCTAAAAGGTAAGAGAGGTGATCTAAGATGCTAGGTCAAAAAAGATGATGCTATGCCCCATTGTTCTAATGCCTGTGGGTGTGACATATACTTACCAAGTCACTGTCACCTTATCAAGATGAGTACACAGTCAGGAGCATAGGTTAGAAAAAGAGCCTCAAACAGGCAATGAAATTCTCAGGGGCCCTGGGACCCATGCTATTGAGTAGAAACGGGACTCCCAGACACAAGATACACATACAATTTAAAATTTTCTAGTAACTGCATTTAAAATATTAAACAGATGATGCCCATTTCCAGAAATTGTTTTATTTAAACCAATGTATTTAAAATATCATTTCAACAGATCCTCAAGACAGAATCCAAAGGGCCGACCAAATAGCTCAGTGTATTAAAGCTCCTGCAAGCAGGCTCAGGGGCCTGGGGTTCGATCACCGGGTGAGCCATGCCAGCCCTATCCCCAGGGCCCACTGAGAGGTTGAGAGTAGGTGTTGCATTCTGCATCTGTTATCCCAGCACTTGGCAGGCTGTAAACAGGAGAATCACTATGAGTCCAATCCAGTAGTGAGATCCTGAACACCCTGTAGATCCTTCCCTAAAAATACAGAAAAAAAAAGACAAAATCCAAGATGCAGTTGTAGTTTAAGTCTTACCACAATTTAGAAGAACAACATTTCAATGTTTGAGCCTCCCATGCCAATTGGCTCTCAGAATGGACAGTGCAAGACTCCCTTCAGAATGGCAGTGCCAGTGTTATGCCCTCCTCCTCTTCTTCAGCTTCAGGCCATCTGCTCAGGGCTCTGTTAAAAGAGCACACAGCTTATACTACAATAGAGTAGAGAAATGCTACTAGATTTTGCTTAGGAGTTGAGCTGAGCTGAGTTGCAAAGCTTATCGGTCCTGTTCCTAAGTCCTCCTGGCTCCGTGAGAATCCTATGGCCTTGCTCCCTCTCCACTGGCATGCTACTGCTCAGCCCTCCAAGACATCATCTTCTCCAAGGTTAGGGACCACACACTAACCTTGGCCACAAAATGTAAAATGTTGCCAGAAACTCAGTCACCAACATTAAGATTTTAATGAAATATTTTTTAAAAATTAAAATCAATGCAAAGATCTATGATTAATAAAATATTAACTTGCTAATTTTTTTGTTGGATACAGGGTCTCACTATGGAGCTCAGACTCAGTAATCCTCCTCTTTCAGTCTCCCTGGCATTGGAATTACAGGCATGTACCACCACACGTGATTTCAGGGTCTCAAGGCATGACATGAGTGTCCAGGGATGGAACTCAGGTCCTTGCACTTGCCAGGCAGGCACTTAGACCACTGAGCTATGTCCCCAGCCCAATATTAATTTTAAAAATAATAGGATCCATCAGAGCTAAATTTAAGGTAAACCAAATGAGTAGGTCATGGGTCAAAAAGGTCCATTCCCTTCCCTATCTTTCAGGTGCCTGTTAGTGTCCACAGACAATGAGGGTGCTTTTCTAGCCCATAGTTAAGCATTCAATATAGATTCCTGGGCAATGAAGAAATGAATGAGCAAAAAGTCCTTCTTCTCTGGTCCTTTGAGGCTGGACTTGAACTCACAAAGTTCCTCCTGCCTCAGCCTTCTGAGTGCTGGGATTACAGGAGTGGACCACTACACCTGACATTTTTTAATGGTTCTTTATTATTTAACAACAAATTCAGGTTTAATGAAAAGTGAGAGTGTATTAGTTTGACACAATTACAATTAAAAACCCCACTAGAAAAAGTTTTCACTTGACAAACTGATTCTAACATTTACATTGAGGACTAAGCAGGTGAGAATTGGGAGAAAGCACATGCAAGAAAATAGGAGTGCTTTTTCTAAGAGTGGAAACAGTATGGAGAATCAAAGCACGTAGTTTCTGCTTATTGTCTGAGCCCCACTCTCAACCACTAAACGATAGGTTCTATTCAACACCTTCAGCAGCTCCCCCACTCTGCAAACAACTCACACCTTGAGGAGCCTGTCTGCTCCCAAGCTGATCTCAGCATAACCAAAGTATTTGCACAGACAGCAAGAGTCTTGAAGGGGAAATGGAGGGTAGGAGAAATTGGGGGAAATAGAGAAGTGCCAGCCACTCCTGCCCCAAACAAGCCTCAAGATCTTTCTCCTCCCATTGGCCACTCTGAGGTCCTGGCCCAGGCTGTAGCACCCCACTAGCCTTGCCTCTGTTGTCTCTCCTTCCAGCAGTGTCTATTGGGCCCAGAAGTGGTCCAGATACCTGAATAAATATTTAATTTGAATCAACAAGGAGAGCTCACAGACCTGCATCAGATTGTGCTATGAGCAAAACCCAAATGTTTGTTGTGTAATTACTGAGCAATTGGGGGCAATTTGCTCCTTCAGGATAGCCTATCTTGCCTTGGCTAGAGGGGGCCAAGAGCCAAGTGGAAAAGAAGGCAAATCTCTATGAAACTGGCCTGTAGAAAGCAATGTCAAGGGCTGAGCAGGTAGCTCAGGGTAGGGCACCTGTCTAGCACATGCAAGGCCTTGGAATCCATCTGCAAGAAAGAAAATGATCTCTAATGTAGTGAGGCAGGTCTTCCAAGAGTATGACCTCAAGGTCCAAGTCAAGCATCTCAATTTATGAAGCTCCATACTGGGAATTTGACTGGGAAAAAGAATACCTTTCCTTTGTGTCTTTTTTGTGTCTAGCTTAAGATTTAAATGTATCTGTCATCTGCCATTTAACATTCTTGCACATGATTTAAATAAAAGATAGGTTCTATTCAAAAGCACAAAACCAAGAAAAACCAAAACATAAAACCAATCCTTTTTTTCATAAAGAATTTTATATCCGATGGGAAAAGTCTTCCAACCCTAGAATGAGTCTACTCATTCTTTTTTCTTCAAGAATGAATTTTTCTTCCTGTGAGTCTAGCTAGACAGTCAAAAATGCTATAAAAGACCATATAGTTTTCCTGACCGAATACGCACAGATTTTACACTGTGCCAGCTATAGGACGCACTTTATTTGAACTTTAAACCCATTTCAGTTCTCCATTTTATTATCAGCATTTTCCATATAATTTTCTAAGTTTCTACTTTGTTCAGGGAACAATTGAGAAGGTGGTATGCAATTAAAATTAAAATCTACCACTTCCCACATAATATATGTAAATAGAGCAATTCTTTTTGCATTTTTAAAAGCAGCAACTTCAAATTCTCTTAAGTAGTATCAGAAAATTCATGGATTAATTTAACCCAGTGTCTTCCAACCATTCACATTCCATAGGATTTTTAATTAATGTCAACAATTGAACATCTGGATATTTGGTCTCCATGTAACATTTGCCATTTGGTGTAGATGCATATGGTGAGAGGTTCCCTTCAACTCATTCTTCAGCCTCTATGAAAAGCAACCAAAACGGAAAATGACTTCTGGTTCCTGCCTTAGGAAAAAATTTTCTGGTCAGCATAATCAGAATCAGACCACAGCACAGTGAAAGTATGGTGTACAGTACCAACCTTAACTCTTAGATGTCTAAGACATTGGAACATTCTGGAGACTGCCTACCAGAGCCCTGTTGAAAAACTATCAATTTTTCTGACATTTATTTTTAAAACTATAATTATCTATAATGTAAAATTTTGAAATAATAGAAAATGTATTTCTTTGACTGATATGCACAAACATTTATATCTGTTCCTGTTTTTTTCCTCAAGTCATCTAAACATTTTGGGTTACCCTACTATTGAGTATGAAATAATTTCAGCCCCTGAACTAGAATTTGCTGTAGTAATGAATTAATCATAAATTCTCATAGTAATTATTCATCATTCACCTAAAAATCTGACATGAGTGTTCCCAATCAGAGGCTCTACAGATGGCTTTGCTTCCAGTAGTGATCGTAGGATTCAGGATTTTTATATCTTGTGATAACTCATGCTCTGCTGTCTCTTCTAAATTTGACTGCCTAATAAAAAGGTAAAAACTATTGAGAGTACATGGAATGATTTAGGGGCCAGGCCCATATTCACTTAATCAATATTAGTTTGATGAGCATCTGACCAATTTTTCTATGATCTGTCTGCATGCCAGGCACCAACTAAAATCGCAGCATTCTTTCCCACCAGAATTTCTAAGAACTGTCACTCACTGGATTCTACATTTGTTAAGTGTATAATTAAACATTATCAAATATATTTACATGCTGTATTCTTTGTCATATAACAACAGTGACTTACAACACAAGGTAACTTACCTACTCTCTAGAAGATGTTTGGAAATCTCTAGAAATATTTTTAGCTGTCACCATGAGGGTAACATAGACTTCTGTGTATGGTCCAGCCTGTAAGTACCTTAGAAGTCATTGCCTTTCTTGTACACAAAAAGAAAAACCTGAACCAAGTAACACCAGCTCTTTCTAGACCCATCAGAGTACAGAGGTCACAGGACACACCAATGCCTCAAAATGTAGAGAGACAGGCTGGCAGATACAGAGAATCACAGATTACCATCAACAACAAGGGAAAATGTGTGGACACAACTACCAAGACAAGAAAACCTAAACTTTAACAACTTTCTCGAGACTCAGTAAGGACAAGCTTTGCAGTTAGAAACACAAGATGGGGTGGAGGGAGAATTATAAGGGCCCACACCTGTGTTGGTTTCATCTCTAGAGCCCCTACCAGATTCTCAGTTAATATTGGTGGGGGATGGGGCTCTTGATTGTAACAGAGTAAGAAACTAGGGCATTTTGAAATATTCCCAGAACATTCTACTCTTCAGGCTTGCCCTCAAGAAAGACTATGTTAGCAGAAACTAGGGGAAGGGAAATACTCAACACTAGCCAACTTTAGTCCTCCCATCTCACCTAGGGAGGTGCTAAGAGGCATGCAATGAAGTCACAGCCCACGGACATGGCCCACCAAAAGTCTGAGACCTAATGTGAGACACAGAACGCTTTTCCTGTCCCCAAACCTTAGCAGCATGCCTACAGTGTTCCTGTGTAATAACCACAACAAAATCTGTGACTGAGAAAACTGTATCTCCAAGCTTAATTAACAAATCCCTAAGGAAATCCAAATACAAGAGGAGAGACAAAAAAGGACACAAGAGAAAACTGTAACTTATTTTTTCTGTATTTAGGACAGGGTCTACAGGGTGTATCGGGTCTCACTATTAGATTGGACTCAGTGATTCTCCTGTTTACAACCTCCCAAGTGCCGGGATTACAGGTGAGCTCCAGCACACCTAGTCCCAATCACTGTCTCAGTGTACCCCGAGGGGAAGGGCCAGCACAGTATGCTGGGGATTGAACTGTGCTTTGCCTAAGCAGGTGCTTTAGTCTGCTGAGCTATCAGGCCGGCCCCAGAAATCTGTAACTTTTAACACCCACAGCTACAGAAAGCACAGCCTATTAAACTTCACACAAAAAGCCTACTTATCTCAGTGCCTTTTGCCCACTATATCATATCTGGAATTTTATAAGACTATACTTAATACTATTTGACTAAATATTTTAAAAATTTATTTCTTTAAAAAGAGATAATCCTGATGGAAAAAAGGTGAAGAATATGGTAGATATTTCACAAAAGAAGAAATATAAATGATTAATAAATGTGGGAGAGATTGTTCAACTTCCAGCTAGTAATGGAATGCAAATTAAAACAAGATGCTATTTTTACCTTTCAAATTAGTATTATTGAGAAAATATACTATTTTGTTTTGACAAATGTAGTGATATAAGCACCTCTTTCCCTTTTTATTAAGTTTCTTTTTCTTGGCATAACTGGGGATTGAATTCAGGCCCTTGAGCTTGTCAGAGAAGTGCTTATTCCATTGAGCCATCTCCCCAGCCCCTCTTTCCCTTTTTAAAATCACTATCAATTCGTAAGGCTTCCTGAAGAGCAATTTGGCAATATGAATCAACAGCCTTAATAAATCATCATTAACTTGACCCAATAGTTCTACCCTCTAGTACTTATACTGAGGAGACAATCAGAAATCGTGTCATGATGAATGTACAGTGTCTGTCCTCCAAGCTGTGGCTATTACAGAGGAAAACTGAGAACCCAGGGGGATGGCTATCTTGGGCACATTTACTTAATAAGCCTTTAAGCATCCATGAAAGAATGTTTTCAAGCAATATTTAACCACATGAGAAAATCCTCAGAAAATAATAGGAAAAGCAGGATATAAAGCTATATATTTCACATCCTAATTTTATGCAGAAATGCAAAGCAGAAAGCTATGAAAAATACTAATGGTGATCTCTATAACAAAATTATGGGTGGGTGGTTTCTAGTTTCTTCTTTCTTATTTTTTCTTTTCAGCACTTTCTCCCATTTTTCCTATAGTAAAATTGTTTTTATGATCAGGAAATAGAATGTAACAATCTTTTTCAGCTCTGCCACAGAGCGAGAAGGAAACTTAACTTTTGTCATTTGTAAAGTTGACTGAGTTTTTGTGGGACCTTGTAGAGCCTGCTGGCATTAGGGCTGATTCTCAGTCAGCGATCCAGATGGGCGTGGGAAACTTTCCACTCTGTTACTCGGGCAACTTCACAGTTCTTTGTGCTCTGTATTGTATTGTCTGTGGCACAACTTAGAATTTGAGAATTTTTATAAAGCTCACAAGATGCCTCAGAAAGCACATTTGACTGATAGCTCCATATTCTATAAAGGAGGAAAAGTCATGAGAAGTAAAGGTAGGTGATTTTTTGAAAATCATTCATTTTGCTTCAAATTATTCATAAATAAAAGGAAAAGAGGCATTCTCCTTGGATCTTAAAAAGAAATGAGTTGATGCAGTGTTCCATTGAGGGTCACTGCTCTGGAAGCTAAATGCTGTGTAACAAATCTCTCTGAAGCATAATGGCCAGAAAAACCAATAAGCAGCTGTTGTTTATCATAATTTTCTGAAATTTAGCTAGGTTTTCAGGCTCAGCCTCTCCTGGTGTTGCCCTTAAGATTCCAGCCAGGTCTGCAGTCTCCTGAACCTTACCTGGCACAGCAGCAGGGTTGTTTTCCAAGACGGCCCACTCATATGGCTGCAAACTGATGTAAGCCATTGTCTAGAGGACTCAGTTCCTCAGTGAGACATGCCTCGATACACAGATATCCTCAAAGAATAGTGCTTTGCTTCCCTGGGAGGAAGGAATCTAAGAGAGAAACCACCTCCTTTCCTATGACCTGGCCTTGGAAGGTACGTTGTCACTTCTGCAATATTTCTTTCTTTCTTTCTTTTTTTTTTTTTTTTTTTTTGGAACTGGGGATTGAACTTAGGCCCTTGCACTTGCCAGGCAAGCGTTTATTCTACTGAGCCATCTCCCTGGCCCCACCTCTGCAATATTCCTATTGGGACATTGTCCAACTCTATCCAGTGTGAGAGGGGTGGCATTTTCCCAGACTCTGGGACTAGTTCAGCTGAGATACACCAGAATTAGACCAATAAGGTGTAAGAGGACACTTTAAAATGGCTTCACAAAATAGAGTTGTCAGGCTCCTCTGATTTTCAAAACAGGTGTTAAGAACATGCAGTCCAAAAAGAACAGTCTCTTCAGTGAATAATACTGCTAAAACTAGATATATACATACAGAATGAAAACAAAGCCCTATCTCATACTCACTATAAAAATCAACTCAAATAGATTAAAGACTTAAAAGTAAAGCCTGAAAGTATAAAGCTGCTAGAAAACACATAAAGACAGCTTTATGACATTGATCCAGGCAGCAATTTCTTGGATAGGGCCCCAAAAGCACAGACAAAAATACATTAATGAATTACATAAAATTGGAAGTGAAGAGATAACCCACAGATTGGAAGAACATATTTGCAAATAATATACTGGATTAGAGGCCAAAATTTAAACTATATAAGGAACTCAACGTACTCAATAACAAGAAACAAATAACACTATTTTAAAATACGCCAATGTCTCCTTTACTTTTCTTTCATTGCTGGGACACAATATTCAACACCCCAAATAAAGGAAGGAAAATTTATTTAGTTCACACTTAGTGGAGGTTTCAGTCCACATTTGGCTGGCTCCAAGGCAGAGTAGCACATGGCAGAGGGCAGCAGGTCATGGTGGCAGAAAACAGCAAAGAGAAAAGGGAGAAGCAGTGGCTGGGGCAGCTAGCGAGCCTCTTTCCCTGCCTTACATGGCATTCAGGCTATCTGCCCCAGGGTGGGTGTAGCGCCCACACCCATAATCCTAGCATTGGATCATGACTTAATCACAAACTCTAGAAGCCTGCCCCAACAGCTGAATGAAGCTTTGGGGGAGACAACTAGATATAAACCATACCAGCCAAAATACGCACTTCTCCAAAGAAGACATGCAAATCACCAACGCATATACAAAAAGATGTCCAGCATCACCGATCATCAGGGAGATGAAAATCAAAGTCACAGTTAGATATCACCTAATCCCAATAAGAGTGGCTACTAACAAAGAGGCTGACAAGAATGTGGAGAAAAAGGAACACCTGTGCATTGCTGGTAGGAACGTAAATTAGTGTAGCCAGTATGGTGCACAGTATGGAGTTATCTCCAAAAATGAAAAGCAGAACTGACGTGATCCATTAGTCCCACTACTGGGATTGAAATGAGTATGTCAGATACCTGTACTCTCCTGTTCATGGAAGCATTAGTCATCATGGCCAAATTATAAAAACAGAAGTGCCTATCAATGAGTGAATATAGCAGTGAGCCTCCTTTTCCCTTTAATTCCACTCAGGTTTCAAGCCTACTAGTTGGTGCTACCCACACCAAGGCTGGGCGTTCTACCATTAGTAAACCTATTCAGGCACAGTCAGAACTGTACTAAAGGTAAAATATATAGATATAGATAGATATAGATATATAGAAAGAGACAGAGAAAGAGAGAATATTCTTCAGCTTTAAAAAGCATGAAGCCCTGCCATTTGTACTGACATAGATGAACCTGGAGAACATTACATGATGTAAAAGAAACCAGGCACAAAGACACAAATGCTGTGCAGACTTTTATGTGCAATCTGGAAAAGGTGCATTTGTAGAAGTACGGTAAAATGATACTTGTGATAACTTAAGGAGGCTGCATGGGGAAAGGGAGATGGTCAAGAAGTAGAACATTTCTGGTAGATGGGAAGAATAAATTTCGGTGTTCTGCACTGCATGGTGACTGGACTTAATAACTGCATATTGTATATTTCAAAATAGCTGAAAGAATAAATGTTAAATTTCTCACCACAAAGACATAGTAAATATCTTAGGTGATAGATTTGTTAAATATATTTATTTTTTATTCCAAAATATACAATGCAGGGCTGGGGAGATGGCTCAGTGGAATAAGTGATTGCCTAGCAAGTGCTAGGTCCTGAGTTTAATCCCTGATACCACCAAAAAATACATATGTATCAAAACCTCACATTGTATGCTACAAAGAGATGCAATAATTATTAAGTAAAGAATAAGACTTTTTTAAAAAAAAGAATAAGACTTTTTTTTAAAGATAGAAAAGAGTATTTCCTGTGCTCCTCAGATGTTTTTTCAGGGTGATCTGAGCCCCAGGTGTGCTACAGAGTCCTCAAGAGTAAAGTTACTCCTTGGAGGAGAAGAGAGAGCCCTGAGAGAAATATGCCAGACTCTTAAGAGAACCTCAACTGATCAATGCCTTGCTGTTGTGCCCTTCCCTTAATTGGGGCAATCAATTTCCCGTATTTGTGAATTCACCTTAAGACAGGTTTTCTAGTACACACAACCCAAACTGATCTTCCCCTCTTGCAAGATGGAGATAGCATGAAATAAAAAGAAATAGAAATAAAATCTTTGAAAATGAAAGGAAACATTACTCTCTAATATTCAGGCTGATTTTATATACCCAACCAAAATTTGGGGTACCTACTCCGATAGTAGACAAGAGTACTATCTCATAGGCCTGGTCCTATGTGTTCCCAGCCAACAATGGTATCATAGTTACTTTTGTCAGCACTGAGACAAAATACTCAACACCCAAAACTAAAGGAGGAGAAATCTATTAAGGATCACAGTTTATCGAGGTTTCAGTCCATTACTTCTGGCTCTCAGGCAGGGTAGTGTGGCAGACAGGCATCACAGAGGAGAAACAGTTCATGGCAGACAGAAAGCAGCAAGCAAGTGGCAAGATACTTCAGCAGCCTTCTTTCTGTCCCCTTTATCTTGTCAGGTTACTCACCCATAAGATAAATAGACTCATACAAGGGTGTGATCCTAGCACACACCATGAATCAGTCCCAGCGGTACATGCCCTAGATCCAGCCAGCTCCTATCCCTAACCCTAACTCTAACCCTAACCCTAGCTCTATCCCTAGCCTTAGTCCTAGCCGTAACCTTAAACCTAACACTCATGAGCTCATGAGGCTTTGAGAGGACATTTAGATACAAGTCGTAATAAATGGTTACACCATACGCTGAACTGACAACAGCTTTGTGGGTGTGATTTCAGGAGTGGTGCGGTGGTATGGGTATGGGGGCCCAGAAAAGACAATGTCACAAGGGCAGGATTTCTAAACTGTGGTGAACACCAGAAGTGTCCACACAAACCTGCTCTTCAACACAGGCACCAAATGACACGAGAGATCCCCAACTTCTGACAAGTGCCTGAAATGCTGCCTGAGCCCCTTGACATAAATCCAAGAGGTGGCACAGGACAAAGGTTATCATTCACGATGGTAGTGTTTTGTCATGAGCTAGTCTTCAGCCACCCCACCCCCAAGATTGGCATGGGATATTTGTTTATAACATGAGGATGATGGGATTGTGAGAGGACAAGGTGCCACTGAAGTTCAAGAAAGAGAGCTGGGAACCTCAGTCGCCCTGGAGACACATTTCGTGGAATCACCCTTTGGCACAGGACAGAAATATGCAGTCGATTCACTCCCATGAAGAGCAATTCGTTTGAATTATTTGAGAAACATGTAAATCAGGGTGATGTATGCCAGATACTGCTCTGATTGTTCTATGAACATCTAATTATTCAATCCCAACAACCCCATGAAATATGTATCCCAGTTGTGGAACAGAAAAACTAAGGCAAGAATAGGTTTAGATACTCAAGCTCACAGTTGGAAACTGAAGCACAGAGATTAGGAAATCTGTAAGTGGCAGCCTCAAACTTTGAATACAGACCTTGTGTACACTACCTATGCTATTATTTTTCAGCATCTTTTTGCAGACATACTACCAAATGTATTCTGGTGGAAGGTTTCTGTCTGCAAAATGTTACTCTAGGACTAAGTGAAGCTAGCATGAGTTTGAGTATGTGCAGTGACCATGCATGGTTTTGCTCTGTTCTGCCCCTCAATCTGGGGATCTTGGGTCACCACAGACTCTGCTTCTGTCGCCTTCACCCAGCCTGGTGAACAGCCATCACTTCAGGCTTGTTAAAAATGCAACCAGTCGTGAGGGACTCAAGCCACCCTTTTCCCTCTTTGCCCAAGCTTCCTGATTATTCCAGGCCTCTGCCCATTACACACCCTCCTTCCTAAACACTGTCATCAGTGCTGGGGTCATTAGGGAGAAAACCAATGAAGAGGAAATGATTATAAAAGTTACATCTGCTATTCAGGCAGCTGTTCTCTTTCCTCATTAGAACAATCAATCATGTTTCAATATCATTTTTGTAACTAGGAAAAGGCTTCATTTATTCTAAGACTAAAGAGCAGGACTGAGGGAATTAAATCCCACAGGTCTTTAGCTGATAGGATTTTTTTTTAAATATTCTGTCCTCACCAATGACCTAATTAAGCTTCCAGAGAACGATAAACTCTCAGCTCCTCTGTCCCATTTCCATCTGTGCCCTTATCCAGTGGAAGCTACTTGCCTCTAGTGGTGTACAGCTTCTCTCTCCACCTTTCTCTAACTTTCTGTCAGGACTTCTCTGAACCCTCAGCTTGTCATGGAGGCAGCCTGTTGTATTTCTCTAGAATCACAGAATTGAAAAAGAATATCTTTTATATGATTATGAGCCCCATCCCCAGAGGCACACTGATTGCCCAGGTTCAAATGCCAGCTTTGCTCCTTGCCAGCTCTTTGATACTGGTCACATTACTTAGCCTTTTGCTGCCTCAGTGTGCTCACCTGTCAAATAGGGAATACCCCATACCTATCTCATAGGGTTTCCATGAAAGTTGAGTTCATTAACATGTTCCCACAGGCTTGAATCACTGGGTGTTCAGAGCCACCCAGCAGTGAGACATACAAATTACAGCCTCTTGTGAATGTGTTAAGGCTACATGTAAAAATTCTTAAAATGGTGAATTCCTGGCATACAGTAAACATGAAATTTTAAGCACATCTATTATTGTTGTTGTACTACCGCTGCTATTAGCTAATTGCCTACGTTGGGCACTACTCTTCCTTACTGAGAATCTTCTGAAAATCCTCCAGGGCTGCTTAAGCTCAACCATTTGCCTCCTTTATGCCAGTTCCCTGGCTACTAAGACCTTCGGAAATCCATCAAACAAGTTATGTGGAGTGCAGAACCACACTCCCCATGTGCACCCCACTCCTCTGACACTCCCTGCACAGGTCAGGGTCTGGGCACAAAGGACAACAGTCATTGTAGCAGAGAGAACCAGGCACCAGAAGCTAACTTGCTTAACTGAGTACTGGAGGTACTAAGGTAAAATGGGACACTGAGATACCACCGAGGGGGTGTCTTAGTTACTTTCCTCATTGCTGAGACAAAATATTTGACACCTTAAATTAAAGGAAAGCAAGATTTATTTTGGTTCACAGTTTGTAGAAGTTTCAGTCAATAGGTGGCTTCTCCAAACCAGGGTGGCATGTCCGAGGAGCATCACAGAGGAGAAAAAGTTCATGGCAGAGTAGGAAGGAAGCAGCAGAGCAACAGCAGTGACCCTCTCTTTCCCCTTAATTCCACTCAGGTGGGGGCTGGGGACATTGCTCAGTAGAATAAGTGCTTCCCTGGCAAGCGCAACGGTCTGAGTTGAATCCCTGGTGCTGCCAAAAAAAAAAAAAAATCCACTCAGGTTACAAACCTACTGGCTGGTGCCACCCACACCAGGGGTGGGCCTTCTACCTTCAGTAAACCTATTCAGCTATAGCCAGAACTGTACTAAACCAATTTAGTGGACTAATGCAATGCCACACACACTGAATCCTGGCATCACACACCCAAGATGCAGCCACCTCCCTACAGCCCCAGCTATGTGTGCATGAGGCTTTGGAGTACATCCAGATACAAGCCAAAACGGGTGGGAGGCCTGATCAACCAGAATTCTGAGGGAACAAAGAGGAGTGGGGTTGTCAGAACTGAGTAGCCGGCAGGAGCTAATTTATGAGCTTCATCCCATGTTCTTTTGGGGGGAGAAAGGATCTACAGGGCATTTAGGGTCTCACTACTAGATCGGACTCGTAGTATCTGCCTTTTACAGCCTCCAAGAGCTGGGATTACAGGCAAACGCCACCAGGCCCAGTCTCAATTGCCACCTCAGCTGGCTACAGGGGTGGGACCGCATGGCAGGCCCAGGGATGGAACCCCAGGCCCCTGCTCGATAGTGTTTTAATCCACTGAGCTATTTGCCGGCCAAGCCCATGTTCTTGAAAAGGGGGAGCATCACCCAGCTGGGGTTGAAGTCTCCTAAAGGGACATAAGGAGGTGGGTTCTTGGAAAGGTTGGACAAATATCAACCCAGATGGGAATAAATGATCCACCCCATAATAGGAAATCAATGAGATGTGAACCAGAAAGAGCAACCACCAGTTCAGGGTACCATGGTCCTCTGCTCTTCCTATAAACCAAGCAGACAGATCACAATGCTTCTTAAGCTCTCAGAGGCTCTCTGTGGCATCTTGAGAAAGATATGGGGAGGAGCTCAACCGACAGCCACCCAGCAGACCCCCAGTGCTCACAGCACTCTTCTTGGCTCCATACTCTCCTCTGCCACTCCTGAGGGCCTTCCCTGAGGAAAATGCAGCACTTTCCCAAGCAGCCTGGGCTTGGTTCCCTCCTGCAATGCTCTTCTCTGTGAAGTTTTTGTTGATCACTCAAACTAGAAAACAGAGAGGACCAATCCTCCCCATGCACCCTCTCTATAAACCCCCAACCTGCTTCTTTCAGCAGACACTCCCAGGGCTCTGTCCATCCTGCTTAGTATGACTCTCTCCCCAGAGGGCTGTGTACTGGGAACACCTGTGGTTGCTTGTGGGGCTTTAGTATCTACCCACTGGAGGACATTCAGCCCAGCTGGGAGGCACACTGAATTGATGGCCCTGAGATCACAGTCAAACAATGATGAAGATTTAATGGATAATTTGCATAGTTCTTTGGGCACTGCACACTTGACATATCTCCCAGAGTTCCCTGGAAAGCTGAAATGCTCTCTGTCTGGAGTTGTACCCTGAGCAGCTCTCTTCTGTCCTCTCCCTCAATTCCCTGATGTTTACTACCAGTGCTTTCTGTGAACACATCCAAAGAGACTACATGTTCACATTCAAGCTCTTCTTTCAGGGCCTATTTAACAGCTCAGAGAAAGGCACTTCTTTCATAGCCCTTTGTCCAGTGCTGTTTGGATTTTTGTAAAGGTACTTACTATCCTAAGCACTATCAATTCTCTGAGGGTCAGGATTTTATATTCTGACAGAATAGCAAGGAGAACTAGATCCGCCCACTACTACAGCAGAGACATCAATACTACTCTACCAAGCATAAGCACATTCAGCAGGCAGAAAATCAGTAATAACATAGTTGAAACCAATAGCACCATCAACTGTGTATAATAGATATCTGACGTGTGTGTGTGTGTGTGTGTGTGTGTGTGCACATGCATGTGTGAGCGTGTGAACATATTTTACTGGAAGATGAATCCAAGGCCTCTGCAATAAGCAACATCCTCAGTCCTATTTTTTAATTTTTCTGACACAGTCTCATTAAGTCACTAGGCTGCCCTGGTAAGGCTGGAAATTGTACTCCTGCCTCAGTCTCTCACTGCTAAATTTATGGGTGTGCACCACCACGCCCAGCTTAAACGACATCTATAGAACACTTCAGGCAAGGCCCATGAGGCCACCATGAGCAGCAGAAGGGAGGTAATCCTTTTTTTGAAGTCTATCCAGAGTAACCCAACTGTTGATTGGTAACAAGTTTAGGTATGGAGTGCCCTCTAGTGGCAATACTGTGGAAACACATCAACTGCCAAGTGACAGCAAAACTGGACTTAGAGCACCCTCTTGTGTTGACATAGTGGAAGTGAACATTGAATCCAGAAACACAAAGCGCTGGCCAGATAGCTCAGCAGACTAAAGCACCTGCTTAAGCAGAGTGTAGGGCCATAGATTCGATCCCAGGCATGCCGTGCCAGCCTTTCCCCCCAGGGTGTGCTGAGACTGCAACTGAAACTGGGTGTAGTGGCGTGCACCTGTAATCCAAGTGCTTGGGAGGCTGAAAACAGGAGGATCACTATGAGTCCAATCTGCATAGTGAGACCCTGTAGTCCCTGTATTGAGTATATAATAATAATAATAATAATAATAATAATAATAATAATAATAATAATAATAATAACAGTATTTCAGATTTTTTAAGAAAGGCATAAACAAAGCTGGATAATATAGAGGGAAATACCCAATTCTTCCATGCGCTAGTGCCATCAAATGCCAACAAATATCAAGAACTTTAGGACACTGGGATAATCAAAGATTTTGTGGTTAAGACTAGAAAAGCACAAGAAACCAAAGGAAAGACAGAGAAATGAAAGTACATTAAAAAAAAAAAAAACTTCTGTATAGAAAAGGAAACAAAAAGTGAAGAGAAACCCAAAGAATGGAAGAAAGTATTTTCAAACTATACACCTGACAAGTGGTTAAAAGTATAATGAATTTAAATCGTTTAGTAAGAAAACAACCCAATTTGGAGCCAGGGAGTTAGCTCAGTAGCCTGGCAAGCACAAGGGCCCGAGTTCAATCCCTGGTTCCGAAAAACCAAAACATTTAAAAATGGGTAAAAGATGTGATAGACATTTCTCAAAATAAGACATATAAATTGCCAACAGGCATTTTAAAAATTCTCAAAGTCACTAATCACTATGGAAGCGCAAATCCAAGCCACAGTGAAACATCACCACCACCACTGCTACCACCCCTGTAAAATGGCTACAAACAAAAAGGCAAAAAAGAAGAAGAAGCTGGTGAGGACATGGTGTAGAGGGAGCCCTTGTACACCCTTGGCTGGAATGTAAATTAGTATCCAGATCATGGAAAACAATTCAAAGGTGCCTTTAAAAATTAAATTAGGGTTGATGAGATTGCTCAGCAGACTAAAGCACCCTGCTTAGGCTAGATTAGGCAAACGCAGGGACCATAGTTTGATCCCCAGCACCACATGCTGCAAAAGCTTTCCTCTATGGCAGGCCGAGCAGGCCAGAGTCTGGACATAATGGCTCACACTTGTAATCCCAGCGGTAGGGAAGCGGAAAGCAGGAGGATCAGCACGAGTCTGAGCTGCTTAGCTAGACCCTGTAACAACCAAACACATTAAATAAATAAATATTAAAAATAGGAGGGTCGGGCATATAGCTCAGTGGCATATAATCTGCCTGGAACATTCAAGGCCCTGAGTTTGATTTCTTGCACACTTTTTAAATGTCAATCAATAAATATTTTTAAAGCCAGGTGTGGTGGCGCAGGCCTGTAATCCCAGCACTCGGGAGGCTGAGGCAGGAGGATTGTTGTGAGTTCGAGACCAGCCTGAGCTACAAAGTGAGCTTAAGGCCAGCCTGAACTGCATAGTGAGACCCTGTCTCAAAAAGACAAAAGACAAAAAATAAATAAATAAATAAATATTTTTAAAAGGAGAAACAACATTAAATTCAGAAATCCCACTTTCATGTACATATCCATAAAAAACAAAATCAACATGTCAAAAAAAGATCTGCACCCCTGTTTGTTACAATACTATTCACAATGGCCAAGAAATAAAACAACCTAAATGTCCACAATGGAAAGATCAAGACATTTGTAAACACAATGGAGTACTATTCAGCCAGTAACAGGAATTAAATTCCCTTACTTATGACAGCATGGATGGACCTGGAAACTCATGTGTTAAGTGAAATAAAGCCACATGCAGTAAAGCAAGTACTGCATGGTCTTGCTAATGTGGGGAATATTTTAATAATTGAGCTCATAGAAGTTAACAGTAAATTGGTGGTTACCAAAAGTTGAAGCGAATGGCGGGAGAGTGGAGCTATTGACATGTACATAACTGTAGATAATAATTTATGCTATATTTCAAAAAGCTAGAGGAAAGATTCTGAATGTTCTTACCATAAAGACATAATATCTTGTTTGAGGAGATAGGTAAGCTTAATACAATTAAGACATTGCACTTTTCCTCTTAATAGGTATAGTTTTTTATGTTTTAGGTATAATTTTAAAACAAGTTTTAAAAATAAACTAGAAAAAAGAAAGTGCATTATTCATTGTTGTACCTCCAGGGCAAGCACCATTACCTACTCGCAAATCCAGTCACCCAAAATACTGACTTATAGTGTGAGATACAGCACTCAACAAAAATTTGTAAATCTAGAAGTAAAAGAAATGGGCCATTGAGGAGTGACAAGAAATGGAAGAACTTTAAGCGCATATTAGTGAATGCAAGAAGTCGCTCTGAAAAAGGCTATGTACTGTGCAGTTCCAATAATATGACATTCTCAGAGAAAAATCTATTTTGGCAGGAAAAGGGTCAAGCGGTCTCCAGAGGCTCTGAGAATAAAAGGACAGTAGATGGATCACAGAGGCTTTTCAGGGCAGTGCAAGTGTTCAGTATGAGATGCTAATGGTGCATGTACGCTGTTACCCATGTGTCCAAGTGAACAGAGGAGGCACTACAGAGAGTGAACCCTAACGTGAACTACAGTCTTTGGATGGCAGTGGTCTGTAATGCAGGTTCATCGGTTATAACAGATATTCCACATTGGGAGTTGTTACTTCACGCTTTAGCTGGATGCAGAATCAAGAAAGAAAGAGAAACCAAGGCACAGGAGTGCTACAGTCAATAGCAGCAAAGCTAGCACTTGAGCAGCAATCTGTCACTGGAGTGTGTTACATTTAACTACTATACAACTTGCCTCTCAATATTTTACTACCATTATTAATATTATTTAGTGGGCTTCCAGATAGCACAGTGGATTGAAGCACTTGCTTAGGCAGGTGCAGAGCCTGGGGTTTGATCTCCCATTTACTGTGCTGGCTCCACCCCCAGGGCACACTGAGACTACAATTGAGACTGAGCATGGTGGCGCAGGCCTATAATCCCAGCACTTGGGAGGCTGATAACAGGAGAATCACTATGAGTCCAATCTACATAGTGAGACCCTGATATATATATATATATATATATATATATATATATATATATATATATATATATATATATATATATATACTCAAATAGGCTCATTGAGGCTTAGAGTCATTTGCTAAGGTCCCAGATTTGCTGAGGGAATAAATTCCAGGTTTCCTGAATTTCTGAGTGCCAGCTTTTCCTTCACAGCTTTTCCTTCACTCTGTCACATTGCTTCTGCATTCCATCATGTCTGCTTCCTCGCAGTGTCTGGGAAGGTCCAAGTATATTACCCTGTGAAGGGGGAAACTTGCATTCCAAGTACAACACTCAAATACCCAAATCCTTCTGGGAGCAAACTCTGTCCTTTTCTCTTTTAATCTGGCTTTATTGCTAAAATGGGGGTATTCACTGATCCAACTTTCCAGCCAGTATACAGTGGACCTTATTTGCTTCAGGACTACAATGTATGGAGCATGCTTCATTCCAACACTCATTGGCACGTACTCATGTGCACATAGAGTGAGTGCGACACTGGCCAGAAAGAATCCCAAGTATAAATGTAGCCAGACAATGGCAAATAAAAGGAGGTCAATTTTTTCCTCACTGAAAAAGAGAAAGTATCCACAGAATCATTAGAGGAGAGTGGTTTTTTTAATTATTTTAATGCTTGACCATCTGTAAAAGATCTGCTATAATTCTGTGACCTACTTTTTTTCTAGATAAGAGATAGCTAAGATGCACAAATGTGAGGGATAGTGTCTCTGTAGAAGGCTTTTATTTGATTAGACTCTGCTTTCATTTCATAGAAATGTAGATTTCTAAGGGTATCACCTTGCTAGCTTACTTCATTTGACATCCCAGCTTCTAATTCCTTCCACAAAACCCAAGGCTCTCTATGTTCAAGTTAATACCACAGTGTGTCAGAATGCATAATTATGTGCAGGCAAGTTTCCTTTGGATCAGGTTCACATTCAGTTATTAGTGAGAGAGACAGAGAGATAGACAGAGACAGAGAGAGATACAGAGACAGACATACACAGAGAGAGGGAATAACTCAATATGTATAATCTTTCCTTTGAATTTTTAAGCTATTAGTTCAGTCTGCCTTAAGATAAATTAGGCATTATTCCTAAACCTTGATGTGCTCTGGTGAACTACCCTAATATCCCAGGGCTTCAAGTGTCTGTCTTTTTCTCCTTTCAGAAAAGTAAGCTGGGTTCCAAAGTGTGTCCTTTTCGATTGTGATTTCTTATTATTATTTCATTTCATCCCTAGAAGAGATCTCAGTTCAGCATGATCCAGTGCCTCAGTCACTGGCTGAGTGATGTTTGCTTAAATAACAGCCTTTCCCAGATGGCTGATGCTAGCTTCAGGTAAAAAACATAATGAAACTAAGGAGTGATCCATGTTCAGAAATCATTGGAGTCTTGCTGGGTGTGTGAGCATAATGCAATTTCATCGCATCCTCTGATTCATGGCAAACCTGAGAAGGAGTCAAAGGGAGCAACTTTTTTCTATTTGCTTGTGTTGCAAGTTATTGGAAACAGAAGTTTCTGATTGCTGTGAGTGAAAATGAAAAACAAAAATGGGATGATACGTGTATGCATGTTTGCATGTGAGTAATTAGACGTCATGCACACCAATCACAGTGTCTTGTTTCCAAAAGAAACTCCAGGGGAGAAAATTAAAGATAATAGAACTTAACACCTATTATAAAACCTATAGTAGATTTTTTTAATCTGGGAGAGTGTGAACATCTTAAGAAATCAGACAAGAAAATGAGCTTGAAGATAATATGATACTTTGTGTAAAAGGTTCATTTAAAATCTGCATTTTCATCTCACATTTTAAAAAAATGACATATGATCACATTAAATACATTTGGAATATCTGTAAACATTAGGAGTCCTATGAAAGAAAGAACACTTTTGCTCACTACTAAATTTAACGTTCAAATATGTGTTGGTCAAACACAAATGATTTCCTTCCTATATATGCTTTTCTAGAAAAGCACGTTTTTCAAAGCATTTCCCACAGATGATGTGCTTTCATCTTCACGGTAACTGTGGAAAAGAAGGGCAGAAGTCATTTGCAGCACTTTACACTTGTAGAAATGAGATCCCAGAGAAGATAGTGGAGACTTGCCGATTGTTCACAAAACTGGGTTTCTTTTCCTTTGGGCTTAGAGCAAAACTAGGCATCCCAGGATCTCTTAAGTTCAGTTAAGAATATGAGATGGGTCATGATTGGTAGCATGCAGATAGAAGTGAGGCATACCACTCCAATGACTTACCCATAAAACTGCCTCGTATACACCTCCCTCTCCCCTTTCTCATTGCCTCAATAAATGAAGATAAATTGAAGGACAAGGTCAACTGCAGGGCTGCAAGATAGAAGAAGCTTAAGTCACCACCAGGGTTTAGCTCTCCAGGAAATCCGGTCAGCCAGGAATACATATTGAATTGCTGCATGAACAAGAATGGCATGAATAATGAAGAATTATTAAAAATGTGTATTGAATTATTGTTTTAAGTTAATGGATAAGGTATAGGTCACAATATAGTGCCTCACAGATGACTGGTGCAGGGAAATAAGTGGATATTAAACTCATCACTAGAAAAAGTTTTGTCCTTTTTTTAAGAATTAATTAGCTGTATAGCATTGAGTAAATCTTTCAAATTTTCTGTATCAATTAGCATGACTGCTTCTGCAGTTAAAATATAAAACAATGTAGCATTTAAAATTATGACAGAAAAGTTACACACAAGACTTCTGCGTTCAGCTCTGTGAGGTTCTCCTCCTTCTACTTGTTGCATACAGTCTTCTAATAGACACTTCTTCAAAGATACCAGCAACACCAAAATATAGTGACAGAAACCTTGGCTATGCTGATCTGAGGGGACTCATATCTGAAAACTATCCCTCCTGAATGCCCTTCCTTCATGACAATAAAATCAAGAGTTAATAAACCATGTATTTTCTACTGCTAAAATAACTTCAAATAGACTTCTTTAAAAGGAGCCTGATAAATGAAAATGGTAGTAGATGCAGAAAACAGGCAGCAACTGAAAGCTCATTAGGTATGGGTCACCCACAGACGATATTAAGGAAGTCAGAGTGCAATGCCAAGCTAAGTAGAGGTAGAGAGTCCCTTAGGTAAGAGATACTAGAAAGAGGAAGCTTCCATCAGGAGAGAGAGCCAGCAATTTTCAGAACCCTGGAGAGCTCCCACTGAGCATCTTTGTGGTCAGGATGTTTACTCTGAAACCTAGTTAGATAGTTCGCCCTTTCTTCTAAACTTGCTGGTTGATAGAGTGCTTGTCCTCTATATGAAAGTCTTAGTCTCTGTGGAACAGGAACACATTCTTGTTCTTTCCGAAGAGTCCAAGGTCTGTGTCTTGGGTGTGTCTCATCTAGCCCTACTGAGAAACACACATCTAAGAAAACCTAGAAAAAGTGCATACTCAGTGATAGCTGATTATGCCAACTTGAGTAAGAAATACCCAACTAAAGTGGTTCACCGTAGCTTTCGATGCAGAAGACCCACCCTAGGGAGGATTATCTCCAGAATGGTATAGAAGGGAAATGAAGAAGGCAGGCTAACTTCTATTTCTTTGGAGGAGCTCCAGTCTTCACTTTCACCCTGGATAGCATGGCCTGGCTTCCAGCGCAGACCCATTATTCTCCTGATATGCACACGCACAGGACAGCAGAGTGGGCTCAAGGCCTTCAATAGATCATTCAAATCTCCTGTACACAGGCAGACCTTTCACACTCTTCCACATCTGACTCTGTGGGCAGCTATTGTAAGGCAATTATAAATTCTTATTGCATTAAATCTGTTTCTCAAGGCTGGCCCAATAGTTCATCAGATTAAAGTGCCTGCAAGCAGGTGCAAAGGCCAAGGATGCCATGCCAGCCCCACCCCTGGGGTGCACTGAGATGGTAATTGAGACTGGGGGTGGTGTCATGCACCCATAATCCCAGCTTTTGGGAGGCTGTAAACAGGCAGAGCACTACAAGCCTGATCTACAAGTGAGACCCTGAACACCCTGTAGATCCTTCCCCAAAATACAAAATAAATCTCTTTCTCTAATTGGCACTAACAAACACATACTCAAAGTATCATTAATTTAATCTGTGCTAGACCTTTTCTCTCTTCTAGGTTAAAAGCTGGTGCTTAGATGTGTCTGAGCTCCAAATCTCCCCTTACTGAAACCTTATTACTACAAGAACCATTATTATTAAGCGCTATGACTCTTAACAGGAGGACTGTAATTGGTTAACTAAATTTTGTGCTGTAACTGTGGAAAACTATTAGGTTCCTTTATGCTTCCTGTTATCTACTCAAAAGAATGTGTTCTCACCCTCTGTTTAAGGCTTTTGAGTAACAAGTAACTGAGTAACCATTTCCCTCCCCTCCCTAATCTAATTCAACAGTTAAAAATATTCTAGAAGTACAAAAAATTACTAAGACCATACATAAGATTACCCTAGCTTTGATCGCTTTACATACAAACATCCAAATTCTGCAGCCAAGGCTGTGTGTTCTGTCAAGTCCCATAAGATTAAGACCTTCCTCTCTCAGAATATCACAGACTGCCCTTCATCTTACCTGAAGCCCAGAATGTGGTTTCTCTCTTTAAAAATCCAGCCAAACCTTGTTTCTCTCCTGGTTAATGCCTCCCTGCATGGAATGAAGTTCATCAGTAGCCAGCCCAGCTAATAAACAGCTCTCTAAATTTTAATCTGTTCTGCTCTCGGCCTCTTATTTAACTTGAACCAAGCACAAGGACCACTTAATTTATAAGACCCTTTCTTCCCAAAGATGTGTTTTCCAACAAGTAAATTTTGTGTATTCTGTGGAAATTGATTCTCTAGTAAAATAATTTGGAGTATATTTGAATAAAATTCTTGAGATACCTTTTATGAATTTCCAATCTCTTTCTAAAGGACAACTTGATAAATATCTTCAGGTATATAAGATTTTTCCCTTAGGATTTTCTCCTTTGCAGATGCATTACATGAAGCATTATTCCTGAGGTAGATAAAGGGCTTGAACAGTGTTGTGTCTCTTGATGATATGTCCAAATCCAATTGATATTTTTAAATTTTACTTTAATTAATATTGTAAGGGCTGGCAAGATGCTCAGTGGACTAAACACCTGCCTCAACAGAGCACAGTGACTGGGATTTGATCTCTGGCATACTGTGCTGGCTATGCCCCTGGGCACCCTGAGATGGCAATTGAGACTGGGCGTGGTGGCTAGCACCTGTAATCCCAGCACTTGGGAGGCTGAAAAAAGGAGAATCACTATGAGTCCAATCTACATAATAAGACCCTGTACACCCTGTAGACTCTCTCCTAAATTCATAAAAAATGTATAAAAGTAGAAATTTTGTTAGTGCTAAAATGTGTGCTCTCTTTTTTTTTCCATTTATTTTTATTTTATTAAAATACAAATGTCAATCAGACAGTTTCAAGACACCTTAACCATACAGAGTCGATGAATTAATACATTGCAAACTGTTTTCATAACGTTTTGGTTCTGTACAAGGTGCATACATGAAATTATATTTACAGGTTTTTTTATAGCTGAATTATATCAAAGATTCAATAATTA
>PVKA01018669.1:0-43395 GCA_004027165.1 Ctenomys sociabilis
CTCCCTCCCTCTCTCCCTCTCTCTCTCTCTCCCTCTCTCCCTCCCCCCTCCATCTCTCTTTCAGTACTGGGATCCAACTTGGGACCTTGCACTTGCCAGACAAGATTTCTTAAAAAACTAAAAGTAGAAATTCCATTGGACCCAATTATTTCTCTTCTAGGCACCTTTCTAAAGAATAATATTGCAGAGATACATGCACACCAACGTTTATAGCAGCAAAATTTGTGGTGATCAAAGGTTGGAATCAGCGCATATATCTATCAACATATGAACAGATAAAGAAAATGTGGTATCTATGTACCACCTCTATCTATATTCTAATAATGGGATATTACAACCCAGCTGCAGAGAAGTATGCACTTGAGATCTCAGTTAGAAAACAGGCAAACCTTGGAAAGAATGTTAAGTGAAATAAATGAGATGCATGATTCTGTAGTTTTTCTCATTTGAGCAATTCAAAACACAAAGAAAAGACTGATAAAAGGAAACATGGAAATAGATGTTTAGCAAATTGAAAGGAGAAAAAGTTTGAGGGTGAGGGCTCGTGGCACTTGGGGCTCATGGCACTCAGGACTTGTGGTACTTGGGGCTCGTGGCACTCGGGGCTCGTGGCACCCGGGGCTCATGGTACTCTGGGCTTGTGATACTCGGAGCTCTCTTCTCTGAGCAGTCTCTCTCCTTTGCAGCTCCGAGGCTGCACAGGGTACATTCTGCTGCTTCTCGTGCTTGCTTCAGGCTGTCTTCATTTTTTCTTCTTCTGAAACGCTTGGACTTTCTTTGCTAGTGCTTTTAGTGATGGATTTCTCCTCTGATCCATCTTTTCAGGCTGCAGCTTTTCTGGAGCTTCCTTTCTGGCTTTACAGTAATTTTAATCATCCCGCAGGACTTTTTGCTCTTGATTTCCTCACACAAATTTGGGTAAACACCCCAGCAGCACCCATGCCACTGCCCCAACATCAGACTGTCTCAAAATGATTTATTTTTGCCAGATTAGTCAGTCTGCAGCCCTTAATCTTAGGCACAAGCAAAGTCTCTGTGCAGGAGCAAAATGCAAGAAGCTTTTTGCCAAGGTAAACACATGCAGCCTGGAGTCCAACAGAACACTCCTGAGCCTGGTCTTCACTGGCAGGATTTCTGTCAGCCTTCTGGTCTTGGAGCTCCAGCAGAGTCTCCCACCAAGGACAGCCCGAGGCACGACAGCTCTGCCTTTGCAGCCAGCATCTCTGAACCTTTCCTAGCTCTTCCCACAGGCCAGTCCCAAAGGCTCATGTACCACACAGCAAGCACCACACTGGAACCAAATCTGTCTCAGTCTATTTTCTTGTTGCTGAGACAAATTTGCCCAATGCCCAAAGTTAAGACAGGAAAAGTTTATTTCACTCACAGTAGAGGTTTTGGTCCATAGTTGGCTGGGTCCTTGGCAGGACAGCTTGGCAGAGAGCAGTTGCTCCTGGTAGGCAGAAGGTAGCAAAGCAAAGAGGCAGATATTTCTCATTCTGTCCCATACACCGCATCCAGCCTGCCAGGATTAGGGTAGTGCCAATCCCACCAGTGGACTGATTTAGTACTCAGCCACCTTTAATCCTAGCATCCCTAATCCTAGGGTCCCACCATGAATCAATCACCCACTCTAGATTCAGCCCCACTTGTGGCTTCATGAGGCTTTGGGGGCTATTTACAGAAACCTCTGGTGACAATGAGGTCAGGGACCACTGTGGTGGCAGTGAGCAGAGCGGCTTCACCCACTGTGGCTCTTGCAGTGGCACCTGCCTGACCACCTCTAAGCCATCGCACGCCGGTGTATGGGACGTCAGCACCCCAGACGCGTCCAGCAGTGAGGGACAGGAGAGCAGGGGCAGGAGCTAACAGCACACCCTTCCTACTCTCAGGGGATTGGAAGAGAGAGGTACAGCAGAGCGGAACTGAGAGGGTGCTCAGGGGCCGGAGGGGCTGGCATACAAGGGACCCTGCCCAGCCTTGGGGGCATCTCTCGCAGAGGCCAACAGAGAGGAGACACAGATGGGTCACGGGAAACACAGGAAAGCTGCTGACTGACCACTGACCCCAGCCCCCGCGTCCCGAGGCCAAGATCAGCCCCATGCCCTGCGCTCGACCCATCGCACACTTGGCAGGTGTCACCCAGCACAGGTTCAGGCTCTAGCTGGAGCCCTACCGCAGAGCTGACCATGCCTGAGGAATTTTTGTTTTCCTTTTCCTGCCTTTCCATTTTTTCTTTGTTGCTGTTGTTAAGGTTTTTACCTTTACTGTGTGTTTTGTTCTGTTCCTCTGCTGTCTCTCTTTCCTCCATGAGCTTTCCCGAGTTTTTGATCGTTTCACTGTAGTGAATGTTTTCGCCAGTCTTTCCAGTCCATTTCGATATTCTTTTATGTCTCCTTAATTCTTTCTCCTCTGCTTTCTCCAGTTTCCCATAGCTTCAGGGGCCATCTTTTGCTCTTCAGCCTTGATTCTATGAAATCCCTTCATTTATCTTTGTCTTTTCCTCTGTCCCTTTTAATTTACTACTCCCTGTCTACTGGGTAATATCATTCAACCAAGGGGAAACTCACAGCTTGCAAGTTCCTGGTTTGTGATGGATTTTGATAATAACTGTAGATCTTGCTCCCATGGTTAAAGTGCCAAATTGATAGTTCTTACAGTTTGTCAGTTGATGTACCCTGTAAAACCATCTTTAAAAGTCAGTGGAGAAATAAGACAGTTCCGTAATAAAGAACAACTGAAGAAATTCATGACCATCAAACCAGCTCTTGAAAGTGCTCTGAAAGGATATTTTAGAAAGAGATAAAGAAAACCACAATATCAAAAACACCAAGAGAAAGAATCTACCAGACAGGGTAAGCAATTAAGCAGAGAAGGAAAATAGGGAAACAACTAGAAAATAATATGACAAGGATAAGGCAATGCACATTAGTTAGAATCATCAATGTAAATAGTCTCAATTCACTAGTCAACCAGACAGCCTGACCCAATGGAACACAAACCAATCCAGCTATATCCAGGGCTGGAGATATAAAGCAGTATAAATGCCTTCCTGGAAAGCACAAGGTCCTGAGTGGAGTTCAATTCTCCATACCAGAACAAAACAAAACAAAAAAAGATCCAACGATACGCTGCAAGAAATACATTTAGCTTAAAAAAATTCATGGACGGAAAGTCAAAAGATGGAAAACAATACTTCATTGGATGGGAATCCAGAACTAAACAGAGGTAGCTATTCTATTTGCAGACAAAGTGGATTTCAAGCCAAACTCATCAAAAGAGACAAAGATGATCACTACGTACTTGTTAAGGGCAAACTCCAAGATGAAGAGATAACAAGCATACCTATATATGCACCAAGTACTGGCACATGCAACCACATAGAACAATACTAACAGGCAAGAAAAATCTAATAAACACTAAGACAATTGTAATCAGGGACCTCTACACACCAGTGTCACAAACATCTAGATCAACTAGACAAAAAATTAACAAAGCAATATCAGCATTGAACCAAACTTGTGGACAAATGGACTTAGAATATATGGAGACAAAAATGGTCCTTCATTTGTAATAAGATAGATATGCAGCTACTTTTGTGTAATTCTATGAGAAGAAAGATTTGTACTAATAGTGTTTGGACAGGATGTTATGTCTGCATCTTGTACTATGAATAACCATTACAAAGGCAACAATATACAATATATTAATTATTGAACTGTCCTACTAATTGGTTTTGAAACTCTCTGCTATTTATTTCTCAATAAAATTAATAATTATAAAATGGACTTAGAAGATGTCTACAGAGTATCTCACTCCATAATATCAGAATGCGCATTCTTCTCACTGCGCAAGGGAAGTTCTCCAAAACAGACCAAAGAATATACTTAAGTAATTCTTTCGATACTGACCACTGTACTGCAGAATGGCATGCATCTTACATCTTTCCCTGTAGGATAATTGCTTTCCAACTAAAAGTACTCTCATTTATCTTGAACTTAAGACATACAATAGCTTACAATAGCAGTTTATTTAGAAGTGTCAAATAAATTGGGTAGTCTCACGGGTTTGTTTTTCTTTGAGTCAGGATCTCTCTGTGTAGACTGGGCTGACCTTAAACTTGTGCCCATCTTACTGCCTTCGTCTATCCAGTGAATGCTGGGATTAGAGTCAAGCACCACCATATCCAGTACAGAAATTTATGTTGAAATCTAACTTCCCAGATATTTTATGGAACCTGCACAGATTTACCAACAAATGTAATATCTCTCTGTGACATGCCATGAAATAATGGTACAAATAATGTCCTTCCAGTACAATAAGATACTGACGTTCTCACCTAGAAGTGATGATGCCAAGCTTGGTTTAGAAGTATTGCTCTCTTAACTTTGCTTTAAAGTGTTATTTAAAACTGACAATGAACTGGGATAGTCTTTACAAACACAATTTAATCCTCTTGTTGCAATCTTTCAAGTATCCTTGCTTCTGTGGAGGCTAGAAATAAGTGGGAATCGCTCAAATTTTACATTTTTAGGAAAGCAATCAAACTTTGTAAAAGCATGTAGCAGACACTTGAGCAATAAGAGTAAATAGGTTGGAAACTCTTCCTAAAAGACCCAAGGAATATATTTTACAAGTGTAGTCTAGCAGGTGTGTGCAGGGAATGGGGGAGGAAGAAAGATTCTCCTGCTCACTTAGACTTCTGCGTGTCTTTGTAAGAAGGTGGTTTCTTTGGACTTGGTTGACAAAAGAAAAATGAATTCCCCTCAGATAGGGCAATTCTTAGTGAAAAATTCTGCTGATTATTCCATGGGTTTTGATTATACAAAATATTATTCCATGGGTTCTGCTTTTTTAGTTTGAAAGGTATATTAGTACCTGAGGCCAGACTGTATTTGTAGAATCCTAACACTATATGATCTGATTAATAACATACATATTTTATTGCATGAAAATATTGTGTGTGTGGTGGATAGGGAGTCTAGACCTCAAAGGAGGATACACTCGTTTTGTTTCAAGGTAAGACAGAATTTAGGAATAGAGGGTTTTTGTTGTATTTTCCTTCAGTTCAGAGGATCAAAAACCAGGATTTCATGATGTTAGTCAAGCACTGTACTCCTGAGCTGCATCCCCCAGCCCAAGAAGAGAGCCTTGTACACAGCCATCTTAACAGACAGAAGCTGTTTCTGTGAGGCATAGTGACTTCAAGGGCATTATGGGCAGAACATGCCATGTTATCATTCTAATTTTTTTCGCAGATACTGGGTGTGATGGTTAATGTTGAATGTCAACTTGACTGGGCGGTAAGGTAACAGGACATTTTTAAACCATCTGGGTGTGTTGGTAAGGGTATTTCCAGGATAATTGTCATGTGGGGGAGCAAACTGAGGGACAGTGCACCCTGAAAGTAAACAGCAGCATCCAATAGTGTGGGAACCTCAGTGGAACAAAAGAAGGAAGGGGAAGCCCCAAGGCTCCCCTCTCCCTCTTTCTGTCCTCCCCTCCCCTCCCCCTTCTCCTGGCCACTGTGAGGTGAGTGTCTTTGTGCCACCCAGCCATAGTATTTCTTCCTTGACTCAGTCTCAAAGCAAGACGACCAGCTAACCATGGACTGAAATCTATGAACTCATGAACCGAAATAACACTGCCCTTCTTGCTGATTTTCTCAGATATTTTGTCACAGTGACTAGCACACTGGATATATTTTCCACAGTTCAAAAATATTTTAAGTAACTCTTAGAAAATCCTTTAATGATCAGCTTATAGCAATAAGCCAATTGTGCTGGGGAGTAAAGCACAAATGATTTTTCTTATTAAAATAAGTTGCCCTGGATGTGAAATGTACCACAATTTCAGGTTTTGGGAAATTTTTTTTTTTTCAGAACTGGAGATTGAACTCAGGCCCTTGTGCTTGTCAGACAAGTGCTTGTTCTACTGAGCTATCTCCCAGGCCCCTATGGTTTTGAGAAACTTTTGATTCAAATTCCCCCACAGTCTTTCTTCTATTGCAGTTGTTTGTTTATAAAAGGCTGTGTAATGTAGAGTATCTGGATCTACAGAACCAGAGAAATGTATTTACAAAGCTTTATTTTATTTTTTTATTGCAAGTGGAAGTATGGTTCCTCAAACGTAAATCTGTCTTTAATAAAAAGACATAGCAGTCTAACCAAACCTTTTATTTTTTGATTCATTGAAAGGACAAAACAACAAATAAATCTTTCATCTATATGATCATAAGATTTAGTGAGTGCTTCTGTATATTTAATATTATTGATTTTTTAGTAAATAGGTTTTTGCTCTGAATCTTTCTTCATCACCGAATTTGTTCAGAATGCTCAAATTAGCTGATGGGGTAGACATTCATTTAGCATAGCTAATATTTGTTTCTCACTGTTTGAACCTTCACTCTGTTGTGTTCCTCATAATTGTTTTCTAGATTTAGAAGGAAAAACTAGGTATAAATCTGTATAATAGAAAGTAGTCAAATCTTCAAAGGTAGCAGGATTACCCAGCGAGGGCACGCGGGCACACATTAGCTGACTGTGTACGGCGATGGCTGTGCTTCACGAGACTCTTCCTGGATATTTCATTTTGAGCTTGCTTTGCTTCCACTGTAATTCAGCAGCAATGGGAGGTTGCCAAAGCAAGCAGGATTATTTTTGTGGGGTGGAGCAATTCCAAGAGACCTTTCTTCTCACTCAGCTTACTCATACTTGACAGCAGCTACTCGCTCATGTCTATTCCATCTTCTTGGAGGGTGTAAGGAAGTAGACAAGTGTTGGTAAAAATGCTGATGATATGTGACTTAAGGGTCTCAACAAAATGTGGATGCAGAGCCTGTGGCTTGAGAAGGTCTGATGATGCCCAGGACGATGCTATTATTTACGTTTCACTAATAAAAAAATCCTAAACACCATCTACTTACAACCAAAATTGCCATTGAAAATTGCTGCCTATGAAAAAAAAAAGATTGCCCAGTAATTCAAGAGGGAGGCAAAAGAAAATTGAGCGGCTAGTGAACTGTGGAGCTGTAGTCGATGAGAGCTCTGAAAGCCTGCAGGTACGAGGGCAAGTAGAAGGGACGCTTTACATTACAGCAAAGATACAAGAAGGAATTTAGCTGGTAAACATTGCAGTTAATTGTTGGGAACAAGAAACGGGCTTATAAATGAAATTTCTATGGAATCTCAAATCAAATGAATGCATTACATGTGAGATTTCCTGAGCACCCCTCCTCTCCCAGAGTGGGGTGTGCTTGTCTTCAGATAGAGACAGTGACCCGTGGAGACCGCGTGCTGTGCAAGCGCGCCTTCCCAGAGGTCAGGAGGTGGCCCACAGGGCTCGGCCATCAACAGTGGAGCTCGTCACCACTGCGTGCGGCTGGGCTGCATCCGTGAGGCAGCAGGCTCTGGCTGTCATTGGCAGCTGTGATGTCAGACTAGACTGCAGACAGTCACTGGGCTGTCATGAGTGAGGAAGCCTCTGCCCAGGAGACGTGGTAAATGGCTTTCGGAATGAGTGGAGGATCAGGGAAGTGGTAACAGATCGCTAAAATAAAGCCTCTCTGCAAAATGAAGCGGTTATAAGAATGCGGTTAGCAGGGCAAGTACGTCCTAGAGAATTCTGAAGTAGCATTTTTCCTCTCGGTGAGCTATACTTACGTATAGAAGCACTGTTCCGGAGATAGGTGCAAAGCCACGGACTGGAGGGCAGGACGTGCTGCCTCCACGTTTCTCGAACATTTTGACTGGGATCCACAAGGAGATATTTTACGTCGCAGCTCGCTACCCATACGTGTATCTCCTCACACTGAAGTATGCGCTGGTGAAATAAAAAATGCAAGAAATCAGGATCATCTGTTATCTTATGTTCCAATTTATTCAATTTTCTTTTAAGAATTTAATGAGATGAATTTTTTAACAATTTTATTTTGAAAAGTAAAAATAGACAGTATATTAACCATTGTTAATCAGATATTCTTGTTTGGGGGTGAATTTTTTAGCCCAATAGTGGGTAATAAGTCACCATTTGAAGAATATCAGGCTAACTTGTCTCTGACAGTGCCATTCACCAGAGGAGATATTTTGTTTTACCAGACACACACAGAAAGAGCCTTGACCATATCGGGACACACGGGGCTTTGATCTACTTCCCCGAGTTATGATCCCAAGCTGTGGATCCGCAATGAGCTTGGATATCGCAGAACTGTGGATTCACAGAGCTCGCCTCCATCAGGCTTTGTCTTAATGGCGCCTCCTCTAGAAGGCCTTTGCTGGGCGATTCTCAATCCCCTGGCGCTTAGCTTTTTTTGCAGCCTTCCCGGGACTGCCTGTGCCCTTTTGCTGTTGGAGTTTTTCCCAGTTCTACAGTGCTATAGTATCATCCCCGTCTGACATACTGGAAACTTCTCTGATGTCTGGGTATTGTCTGCTTCTCTCTAGTGAGACGCTGCTTCCTCAGGCTGGAAGCCTTTCTTTGCTTCATTCCCCACTGTATCCTCAAGGACAACATGCTCTGGCACCTGGCAGACACTCAGTATATACTCATTGGATAAGTCAATTTTGGACTGTCTGAATAAACAAAAGAAACAATGCTGGGACTCAAAAGAAAAACAGTTCACCAGGGGAAGTAAATGGAATCCCACATTTTATTTCTGTTTCTCTAAAGAATCTAAGGATGGTTTAATTTGTTACCTACAAGGAAAATCTTTAAGTTCCTTTCTCCTCCCAACTCTCTTCTCGAGGGCTGTGCACACCCTACACCCCTTTGCCACATTCTCTGTTGTCTGCAGCCCGGCCTGGGATGATCCTTACCTCCGTGGGAGTTTTCCTTCCTTCATCTTTCCCATGATGCATCACCCCCACTCTGACTGGCCAGCATGTCCTCAGTTCTCATACCCGCTCTGTGCCACGCAGCCGGCCTACCCAAAGCCCCATTCGGCCACGTTAAGGCCCTCCCTGTCCTATGGCACCACTGTCAGGAATGACAAAGACATGCCTTAAGTGGCAATAAATCAGAAACCACAAAATAGGTGATTTTGTTTTATTTTTAAAAGATAATACAAAATAATATTAATCAAAACATTAGAAGTGATACAGAATTTCACTAAACAAAATAATACGAATTTGACAGTTTGTTGTATTGCTGTGTGGCCTTCAAATTAGTCGTTCAGATTACCAGATAGTGCATGCACAACTGGAAAAAAAAGTTTGAAGAAATTAAAAAGAAGAAAAAAAAGCATTGACTTCTCCTTTCAATAGATCAGCAGAAATCCACAGGGCAATTATCCAAGCCGGCCTGCATACCCACATGAATGTGGCCCTTTCCCCTCTCTCGTCCTTTTCCTCATCCATTTTTCCTTCCTTTTGAACAGATTCTTTCCCTCTTCACAGCATCTCTTCTACCTTCCAGATTTTGCTTATTCTTTCAGGTCCTTTTGCTAGGGAGATGATGCAATGTTTGATCACATGGGTCTGATTTATTTACTTAAGACTATGGCGATTTTTCGAAAATACGTTATTTTAGTTCTTATTTTCATTGTTTTGGCAGAATTGGGGATTAAACTCAGACCCTTGTGCTTGCCAAAGAAGCACTTATTCCACTGAGCCATCTCCCCAGCCTCATAAAATATGTTATTTTAGAAGAAATCTCCTGTTAGAAATAATGGGGAAATCTACATTTCTTCAAGGTTGTTATTGTTGGCTGTGTTTGGACATTTTTCAGTGGCTAGAGTCACTCATTTTTCCTCTTTTGATAGAAGATGCTTGTGTGTATGGACTGCTTTCAGTCTGCTCATTTAATCAAAATTTATTTGATAAAAAGAAATAGTTTTGAGCTATTTTCAACACCTGTATGTCGTGCTTATGTGTTATGGATGGCAGATTATTTGTTCTAGATAAATAATTCTTTAGTTTTCCTAGTAGTCTTTTAAGATAGATTGCAATAGATTCATGTCTATCTCTAGAATAATGTTACTCATGGCAGATTTGCATATCAATACTTTATTTTGAATGAGAAACAATCAAAGTTACCAATAGCAATGAATTGTCCTGTGAAAGTGGAAATTTGTCGAGTGCTGTACAAGTAGAAATTTCATCAGTTTGCAGAAGGAAGTTTCTTAGTGGTTGGACTAGAGTTCCATGCACAGCACACATACAGTATCTAGTATTCAGCATGCGGGAATTTCATTTTTCTCCCTTTCTCAAAACAAATTTCCCTGAGGCCTCTTTTGATTTCCACTGGTCACTAGGGAATTCACGGAAGGGAAAGTGGTTCTTCATGGAGGCAAGGATTCAACCCAGACAAGCACAGGGAATTAAGTGAAGGTACTATGTATGCATATATTCCCTTTAAACAAACCCATCTTCCTGGCTTGGCTACAACACTCTATGACAAATACCAAAATTTTTAAAATTTTCAGTCAAGTACTCTGTCTTTTTCTATGTTCCTGAGGTACCACCAGCCTTTGATCCTTCTGTCTTACTGCTGCCAAGTTTTAAAAATAAAACTAAGAATGTTTATTCAGTTTCCCAATTGTAGATATTTATGTGTTCTTCCTCCCTGGACTTGGTGAAGTTATAGTAGGTTGGATGTCTTAAATTGGAATGGAAACTTAATTGGTTTAGCAGGAAATATATCTTAAACATGATAATACGCTAGTGAGTTTAAGGGCTCAATTGGCAAAGAAACCTGGCTGCCTTATTTCCTATTTTACATCCAGTCTTCACCAATTGACATTTATAGGCGTCTACTACAGGTGAGGACCTGCAGTTCCTGTGGGGAGTAAGTAACTAACCCAAGGCGCTCTCAATCTTGGTACTTCTTCCATGTAAGAAATATTATTATCCAAACATTTTCAATTCTGGTGCAAGAGATGTGTTTTTTAGTAATTAATTTTTTATTAATAAAATTATTTATTTTATAATAACTGAAAATGTGATTTTGGTATGAAGTATGCTTCGAAGTGATCTGAGATTATATGAACAGTCATTTAGAGAGAGTCTGTCAACTCTACCGTGTGTTGCAGTTTGGGGCTGGAGGTGGAATGTCTTCAGCGCAGCTCTCCGATGTTCAACACCCACGTCTTTTAGGAACTACAATTTTTAATTCATTTCGGCATTCATGAGAAGTAAGGAAAATACCCAAGGATCATTCTTTCCATACAATGACATAGAATAGCAAAAACCCCATCCAGTAGGTGAAACTAGAGTTTGAAATACAGAAAGGCGAGGCTATGGGAGAAGCACAGCTTCCACTAAGGCTACTGCCTGTGTCTAGGAGACGGTCTAATAGGGAGCCCATTTGAAAGATTTGGAAGCTCAATCCGCAACCATTTGTGAAGCACAAAAACTAAAAAGGTCCAAGTAGGTCCTTAGTATTTTGTACTCTGTTTTTCAAAGAAACAGTAAAGATATTTTCTAATGAATGAATGAATGAATGAATGAATGAATGAATGAATTTTTTATTAGTTTTTGTGGAACCGGGGATTGAACTCAGGCTCTTGCACTTGCCAGGGAAGTGTTTATTTCACTGAGCAATCTCCCTCACCCTCTCTACTGTATTAATTTAGAAGAGACATGAATTCAGTGGGAAACCACCAAGAAATGAGAATATAAAGAATATAAATGTAAAGCATAGGCTATAAAATTGCATAACATATGTATGGAACAGTCAACAAAGGAATTAATGGAGATAAAAATTAGATAAAATAATTAAAACAGAATTTATAAATAAAACATAAAGAACTAGGAAAAATGATAATAAGTGATCAATAGGAAACTATTTTAAATGATCAGAGGACTTTTAGTTTTTTTTTTTTAATGTGTGTATGTGTGTGCAGGGTCTCACTATGCAGCTCAAACTCCTCCTGCTTTCAGCCACCCCAGCAGTGAAATTACAGGCATGTGCCACCACACCCCAACTCCAGGGGGCAGGGCCAGCCCAGCATGTGGGACCAGGGATTGAACCCTGGTCCCTGCGTTTGCCTAGTCCATTTAGTCCACTGAGCTATCTCTTGGCTCTGACCAGAGGAATTTTAAAAATAATGAAATAGAACTTTTAAACTTAAACTATAATTATTCAAAAGA
This sequence comes from Ctenomys sociabilis, assembly GCA_004027165.1. Lineage (NCBI taxonomy): Eukaryota > Metazoa > Chordata > Mammalia > Rodentia > Ctenomyidae > Ctenomys > Ctenomys sociabilis. Next base: position 12,084 of record PVKA01018669.1, read on the forward strand.
AAAATAAGCCAAGGGTTGGTTTAAATAGAGAATAGTTTCATCTAAAGAAAGAATTTTTCATGTCCTACGCATCTTAAAATTAAGGGTAGAACAATGCTCTCAAAAGTGGTTCAAAGAATTTAACAAAGGTAAAAATAAAATTAACAATATAGGAAACAAATGTATGATAGGCCACATTTTGATCTTTGAAAACATTTATAAAATTAACACGACTTTGAACAGATCATACCGCGGAAGCTGTGGAGGGAAAGGTGCTGCACATCAACGGCCAGTAGAGACACGTGAATCAAATCCACGAACTGACACTGCACATTTAGCAAAATGGCTTCATGTCTACAAACCAAAATTAAAGGTATTACATAGAAGAATTGAGCTCCTCTACTTTCCAGGGGGAATGTGACATAGTGCAGTCACTGCAGAAGGCCATGTGACACGGCCTCAAAAAGTTAGGAGTGGGACTGTCACGGGACCCGGCAATTCCACTCCTAGGTGTGTGCATGCCCTAGAGAGCTGGAAGCACGAATGCTCACGCAAAGGCGTGGGCGCTCACGACAGCGTGTCTCACAGCTGTGGAAGTGGAAAGCAGTCCACTGTCCTTCACTGAAGGAACTGCGGTGCTACCGTGTGCAGTGAGGCGAGTGGCCCTGAGGGCACTCGGCGAGAGGAGTTGACACAAAGGCCACCTCCTGTGTGGTCCATTTATTTATTTATTTTTAATAACTTTATTGAGCAACAAATAATAATGAGACAGTTTCAAAACCAATTAGTAGGGCAGTTTCAATAATAAATACATTGCATAGTGTACACTAATCAGGAAAGTTTATAATTCTCTCTGGTTGGCAGCCATCACCCTACATAATTCCAGATATTTTCATCATTTTGAAAAGAATTCCCATATGTATTTCTTGCCACATTTTTGCCCACGCCATACCTTTCATGGAACACACGGGCTGACCACATAGCTCAGCGGATTAAAGCAGCTGCTTAGGCAGAGTGCAGTGGCTGCGGTTCGATCCCTGGCATGCCATGCAGGACCCAGCTCCCATGACACGCTGAGGCGGTGTGTGATGGTGTGCCCCTATAGCCCCAGTGTTTTGGAGGCTGAAAACAGGAGAATCACTAGGAGTCCGACCTACATAGTGAGACCCTGTAGACCCTGTATTAAATAAATAAATAAATGAATGAATAGCTGCAAGGACAGCCAACATTTTGGCCCTAGCCACTCAAGGACAGTGAGGACTCAGGATAGGAGAACCTGTACTGTAACATCATGTGACTCAGATGTGCCCCAAATTTTCTGATCAAGGAGATTATGGGGCCACAGAGGAAAGTGATCAATCATCTAAGTGTGCCTAAGGAGGGTTTCACGGAGAAAAAACATTCTCTCAGGCTTTCACTGAGAGCAAATTGGTCAGGCAATGGCCGTGACTCATCCACATGGCTGACACTGACAAAGGATCTACAAAGTGTGGTACAGGGTTTCAGGATAAATCCTGAGGGGACTTGACTGACCTTGTTAGATACAAATGTTATATTTCTTGTTATATAGGTCTTTCTTTATCTTGGTTTTAACCATCCAGCAGAAAAGCATAAAAACAAAGTATAAAAAGCGAAGCCATATTAATAGGCTGAGCTGTAAAAGGCTCAAGTCAACAACTTCTGATATTGCCAGTCTTATGGAAAACCCACTAATATTATGGACTACTGGACTATATTGGAATATTTTGCTGAATTTATGCAGTTACAATATTTAAATGACAATGCAATACCCATCTCTGACAAAACTAAACCAAAAAAGGGGATACAAATGCAGGACTATTTTGTATCTGTATATTCAAAATAGTATAGATACACAGTTACATTGTCTTAATTCACTGAATAGAAAGACTTGTTCTAATAGTGTTTGTGAACAGAATATCATGTCTGCATCTTGTACAGTGAATAACGACTAAGAAAACACTATGAATGTATTTATTATTGAAAATGTCCTATTAGTTGGTTTTGAAACTGTCTCATTATTATTTGTTGCTCAATAAAGTTATTAAAAATAAATCCATTAATAACGAGAAAAACACAAGTTAAGATAAGAAAGAAGTATGTTTTCATCTCCTGAATTGGAGAAAAGGTGTCAAGTTCACCAACACCAACTGTTAGTAAAGTTGTAGAACTAAGAGGGAAGGCTACTTATTATGCAATATGTAACACTTGGGTGGTGTGTCCTTTTTTTTCTGCCTCTAAGTATCCATACCAGAGTAAGTCTTTTGCATCAAGAAATGTTATTTGTACAGTCAAAATTTCCAAGAAGCATTATTTGTGTAGTAAAAATACTAGAAATAATGCAACTATTCATCAAGAGAGAGGATACACACTCTCGCTTTTTTTTTTTTTTTTTTTGGTACTGGGGATTGAACTCAGGACCCTGCACTTGCCAGGCAAGCACTTATTCTACTGAGCTATCTCTCTGGCGTACTATAGCATTTTTATACACAAATATTGTCAACAATTAATATGAAAGTACAATAGCAAGTCAAACATGGTTGAATCTTATTGAAACTACCCATAATATCTACTATTTGTTTAAATTTAAAATTAAGAAAAATCAAAATATATTTTGGGTGTTCAGATCTGTTGGGTATACTTCTTGTTGTTTTCTTCTGAGAAAAAATCTCACATGTACTTCAAGATGGTCTCATTTTATAGCCCAAGGTGGCCTCAGGTTTGCAGTGTTCCTCCTGCCCTAGACTTCTTGGTGCTAGGGTAACAGATGGATGCGACCAGTCCCACCAAGTTATACATAAAAAAATGGATTGATAAAGAAAATTCAACATAACAGAGAATGGCAGGAATGAAGAAAATAGAAATAAGGTGGAAAGAATTACAAAGATTTACTTATAAAAGCCTTGAGTTTATCTTTTTTTTATAGCTGAGTAATACTCCTATACTAGTAAGTGTAATCAATCAATCAGACCCACATATGCAAACGTCGCATTGCCTCGCTAGTGTAAGAACCTCAAGGAGTAAGTAAAGCCTGAAAGGCACAGCAGATACTGTAGAAGGGAAAGAATCTGTTCAAAGGGAGGAAAAACTGGGATGAGGAAAGGGACAAAAGAATGAAAGAAGGAAGGGAAAAAGATACATTTATGTGTATAACAGGGTAGCTTGGATGATGGTGCTGCTGACTTTTGCTTGTCTTTTGAAAGGAAGAGGTAATGTTTAATTTTTTTTCTTTTCTTTTTTAAGTTTCTATAACATTTTTCTTTACAAATTTTGCATGCTTCTATCTAGAAGACAGCATTGTGCAATGTAACAGCCATTGCTGAGTGGGAAAAAAAGAACTACAAAGACTTTGGATAATGTTGTTAGAGATCAGGTCATTGTGTTGTTATTTTTACCAATAATAAGAATAGTCTTACATTTGGAGCAACAGTTACTTAGCATTCACTGTAACCAAAGTAATGTCCTAACCACTTTATTTGAAATGCATTATTTAATCTTTGCAAAGCTCTGCTAGGTAGTGTCTACCTTTATTTGCACTTCGTTGGGACAGGAAGAGGACATCCAGAGACACAAAGTGACTTGTGTAGGGTCACATGTCTAGTACACAGCAGGGTGGATATGTCAACCTAGCCAGTCTCATTCCAGCCCACGGCTCATAATTCAAAATGCATGTTCTGTATCTCATTTGTATGTATCAAGTACTGTATAGCAAAGAGATCCAACCAGAAAAGCCCAGCTTTACCTGCTAAGAACACAGAAGCCAGAGAAAGCTCCAAGTTCACGGGAGCACAGTGTGAACTCACGTTCTTGAGGACAAGTTGCTGCACATTTATTACACTGACATCACTTACTTTGGACACTTAATCTTCAGATTCTCATTTCCTACAATGAAACATCAATGTATTTTCAAACCAGATTTGCGATTACAAAGCAGCAGGGAAAAGTTCTGCAGTAGAGGTCATCTATATCAATTAAAATGGCCAGTCTTCATGCCCCTTCCACCTGGCATTGATTTTTCTCTAAGTAAAAGTAAAAGATGGTTTGCTTCCCCCCTGCAGCACAGCACAACCTGCTGACAGCTGTGCCTCTAGGAGCACTGTTGACTTTCGTAGTAACAACGCCAGACATGTAGCATTTCCTTTCTTTTGTTCTTTTTAAATAGATCGTTGTTAGTCTCTAACTTGGTCTTGGGTTTGAATGTGAGCAATTGTGTCTGATATAACTGCAGTGGCAACCGTTCCTTTGGAGTATTGAAACATGTCTTACATCACCTTGTCAATCTGCTGATAGGAATTTATCGCATTTCCGGAAAATTGACTAGAATAAATGACTGGTGCTTCTCATTTTTCTTCCATCATCCAGATAGTATTCCAGGCATGGGATTTCTTCTTTAAGCAGACACAGATCCATCTGAGTGTTGTCAGTACAGATGCACTCTGAGCGGAGCAGAGCCCAGCCTTGCCTTAAGGCCACAGTCGAGCTGCCGCTCTCCTAGGTGCTTATAGCAGAGACCTGAATCTTTTCCCTGCTGCTGTGAGGGCTCCCAGCCACGAGCCCAGCCTCCGGGCCACAGTAGGGACATCACAACCATAAGATACCATTTCACATCTAGCAAGATGGTTTTCATGTAGCTTTAAAAGCCAATTTTACAAGTGTCACAGGAACAATTGAGCCCTCCTACATTGCTGATGGGAATATGAATTGTTGCAGCCACTGTGGAAAGCCACTGACAGTTAAATATAGGATTTTCATGCAGCCCAGTAACTCCTCTTCTAGACATAAGCTCCAAGGCATTGAAATCATAGACTCGTACAAGTAGAATGAGTGCCTACTGGAAGCTTGACGAGGCCATTTCTGTTCAAGAGTTCCCCATGTGATCAGACTGAGGCTGGATTCTTATATTTTGTGCTTTTGTTTCATTTCAGGACAAGTGGATCATTCCCTTGAAGCTCTTTTGATTTCTGTTTTTGACTCAAATAAGTTAGCTGGAAATACTAATTTTCATCTTCCAACCTTCCTTCAGTGGTTCTAGATATTTGATAGAGGGGAGTGGAGCATCAGAAATCTCCTTTAAGGTGAGGTCAGTTTAATGACGCCAGGAGGGCTGGCGGGGTAAAGTCTGCCACAGATGAATGTACCTGAGAAATCCATTTATCTGTCTTCAGCCACAAAAGTGGAAACAACCTAGAGCAGTGCTTTTGCTCTTTTAGTGCGGAGTCAGGATTTCCCCCTGTTGAAACATTAATTGCACTTAGGGTACTGGTCGTGGGAGAGTCGTGAACACGAGTCTTAGGCTTCTCTCGGTGCTGAGAAGAGTCTGGCAGAGCTGTTGCCGGCAGCAGGGAGAGGGCAGTGTTCCTGGGCAAAGAACTCGATGGTCAGTAAAATCTCTTCTTCTATTTTGACAAATATGTTTACTCAGAGATGAGTCCATGTGCTTGTAGAGCTGGGAAGAGGAGCTAGGTTGGCACATTGAACTTACCTGACTTCAGTTGGCTTTAACATTTGATTCTCACTCTTAGTTGTAATCAATGAAAATATTGAGATAAAATTAAAAGCAAAGCCCAAAGTAATTGAAGGCATAAAATGGTTATGGGCAATGTCAAAGGAAACTGAACAATTTTTATACTGCTGCTTATTTAGAGTTAAAAAGTGTCTTAAAAATGAAGACATGGATGTCTCCCCTGGAAACTGACTTTGAATTCGGATCATTGGGGAGAGCTTGTGATAGAAGGAACCTTGGTTGTCAAAATTCTATCACTGGATAGAGTGGAATTTAGATAGGACTCCTTAAAATAAATTTTAAAGACAAAAAGCAAAAAACAGGCAGAAGCACAAAACAAGATAACTTATTGTCTTTATAACAAAATATAAACATCTTTAAATTTGACATTTAGCAGAAGATAAAACTTAAAAGTTTTCCTATTTTACTAAATTTTCACTGAGGAATAATGATATTATTTATGTATTCTCTTAATGGCATCCCCTGAAGGATAAGCCCTTCTATCAGCATTTCCAAACACACTTAGTTTCATAGGGCTCTGTGAACTCCTGTGTTTCCTAATGCAGACGCACGATTCTAACCCAGATTAAGGCATAAAATGACTCCCCATATGAGATCTGAGTCACTTATTCTAGTGTAAGGATCACTCTTCGGGGGTGGTATGCTTTTCTACATCAGTAGAAAAGTTCTGGCATCTCATCAAATCCTGCCTCATCAGCATAGCCTGGTGCTCATGGCGAGCAGCTCCATCTCCTCCTCTCGTGGGCTTCCTTGGTATTGTGATCCTCTTGATCGTGCAGCTGCTTCTCCATCTCAGTGGGTGCCTTGCAGCACATGGCATATTCATATTCTAAGGAACCAGCCTAGGCAAATCGAGGCGGCTGCTCTTGTTCCTTGTGAACTTGCTGGTTCTTTATAACAAGCTCTTTTGGAAGTCCTTCATCATCTAACTGGCCCACAGGCTCCCCAGTCACAGGCCAAGGAAATCTGGTTGGTAGGAAAGACCATTTACTGCATCTGTCCAGAGCCTTCTGTGATGCTGGCTTCCCTGAGAACTCAACAGTGCCTTTCCCTGAGGGTCTTCTCGATCATCCACAGTGACTGCAGCCCTTTCCACCTGGCCAAACACAGAAACGGCTTTTTCCAGTAGCTCGTTAGACATGTACTGAGGAAGGTTTCAGACTGTCAGGGATACACTAGGGCGGGCCAAGTGTGCTCACAGTTGTTTTCTACAGAGGCATATTATCCAGTCCCACTTTGGTAACCTCTGCAAAGGCTTGTGTTTCCAAGCAGATAGCGCTGAAGCCTTTGTGCTTATGAATGAAAACTTCTCCTGCTTTCCCGTATTTCTCAAGTAATTTCCTCACTTCCTCCTCAGTGATATCTGGGGAAAGATTGCCCACAAAGAGGCGGCTACATTGGGTAAACACCTCTCCTGGTTTCCTGAAATTCTTCAGGTTGACAGTCACACCTCCATTTGGCTACTGGCCCGTTGCTTATTTGCAGGTATTGGTGGCGGCAGCGGCTGCTGCTGCTGGTGATGCTGATGATGCTTCCTTCGAGTATGGTCCTGTTTCTCCAAGTTAAAAGTCTTATGGCTCTGCATTTTTATACCCTTGTTTTCAGTTGATCTTCTCTGGGCTTCAACAGGGAGCTCCGGTGTGGACCCCCTCTCTGCAGCTGTGTTGAACTCCCATCTGCACTTTATAACTGAGTTTATTAGGGTTTAAACAAGGATGAGAGTTGGTCAAGGCACAATGCCTTAGGTTCCCACTTTTACTGTCCTGGGGTTCGTGACCCTTGTGTTCATTGATGACAGTCAACATAGTAACCACTGCAGTGCCTTGAATAATATATGCTCAATAGAACTAGTTAGTAAATGAGATTTTATATACATCTCTTTGGAAATATGTAGAAATATCCTTCAAATAATAGGATTATTAATTCCAAGTTTTATAACCGTACTTTGAAATACTTCTTGTGTATTTGTTAGTGAAGTTTCTGGAATTAATATTTCATTTTTCTCAAACAGTAATGAAGAAAGCAAAGGCAAGAGATTTTAAGTTTTAGAAAATTCATTCCATTTCACAACTGTAGAATAAAATTAGTGTTAGTATAGAAAGTGAGATGATTATTACTGTGCTGGTGTGTATATTACACCTTAAGGAGCTAAATTAAATTTTCTACAGCAAAAATGTTCTAATAAATCTAGTTTGTTATAGCAGACATACAGTTAATAAGTTGAGTGCCTTAAGGCAATCATTTAAACATTGATTTGTAGTATTTAATGCCTTAAACACAATTGTTATATTCAAGAAGTGATAACAAAGAATATCTAAATTTAGAAATAGAGCGGTACAGAGATTTTTATTTCAACAAACTAGATAAATTCAGTTTCATGATGACAAGATACAGAATAGGTATAGATATAGTAAAAGTAGCACATTTACTCACCTTAAACTGCTAATGTTCTTTTCTTCTGTCTGATTTGTAAAATTCTTCCATATTCTTTGTGTTGAAAACAACAGATTGCCTAGGATTCTCACATGCTTTTGCTCTTAAAGTTTCTTACTAAATACTCTATGACCTATGGTTCTTAGTGATATTGCAAACAGGGCAGAATCAAGGTGTGGCTTCATTTTACACTTGCACAAGCTGAAGGACAAAGAATAATTTTATGAAACTGTTCCTCTTGGTGTTATTTGTCACACTAAAAATGGGAAGTATTCTACAACACCAAATACTTTAAAAGGAGCAAATAATATATTTGTTATAACAAATGCTCAGAAAGCATTAAAATTATGCTCACAAAACACATAAAAGCATGAGGTCATGCTATGTGATATAATATGAACATTATTAGAGTGCACAAAAGATAATATACAAAAATTATTTATCCAGTTATCTCATTTTTGCTATATGTATGCAAAACCAGGATGCTAACAGACTGAATTACCAGAAGTGTATTTGAGGGGTGGCATAAATATGGAGAATCTTTATTTTCTTCTTTATGCACATTTCAGAGTGTCAACACTGACAGCATAATAGTTTTTGGAATCATAGTGTTCTTTTTATATTTATAATAATAATTTCATTAATGTTAAATTAGGATAACCTAGCACACAAAATATATGAAATAGTCTTAAAATCACTGTGAATGAACCTTGAAGACATAGGGACAGGCAGAGAGTCCATGAACAAAACAAACTTCATGGGAAGTACTTCAAAGAATCAATAATTGGGATCCCATCTTATTAAAAAGCTTTTTCACTTCTAAAGAAATCACCAACAGAGTGAAAAGAAAACCAACAGAATGGGAAAAATTCTTTAGACAACTGTCCCTCAGACAAAAGACTTCTGTCTAAAACATATAAAAAGCTGAAAAATATCAGGTCTCCAAATTCCAATTAAAAAATGGGCAGTTGAGATGAAAATACACTTCTCAGATGAAGAAATACAAATGGCAAATGAATATATGAAAAAATGTTCAACATAATTGACTAAGGTATGCAAATGAAAACAACACTGAGATTCCATATCACCCCAGAAAGAATGGCTATCACCAAGAAGTTAACCAATAACCAATACTGGAGGGGCTGTGGGGAAAAGGAGCTCTTCTCCACTGTAGGTGGGAGTGAAGACTGGTACAACCCCAATGAAATTAGTGTGGAGATACCTCCAAAAACTAGAATCACAGGGTCTGTTGGACTCGGCTATTCTTCTCTTGGTATTTCCTCAGAAAAATTAAAAACATCGTACTATAGCAATATATATGCACCCATGTCTATCGCAGCACAATTTGTAATGATTAAATCTTGGGAACAGCCTAAATGACTATCAACCAAAGCCTGGATAAATGATCTGGGAATTTTATACAATTCAGTATTACTCAGCTATAAAAAGGGATAAGCATAAGGTTTTATAGGTAAATGGATACAACTAGAGACTGCACTCATAAGTGAAATAAACCAGACTAGCATAGGTGAACACTGTATTGTCTCCTTAGTATGAGAAGCTGAAAAAGGAAAAAAGATTCAAAGTATATAATACATATTGTAAAGGGGAAATAAACTGCTCAAAGGGAAAGAGTAACTGGGTTGGGGGAATAAAAATAGACACATATATACGAGGTAGCTAAACTAATTTCTATTAGCTCATTCAAAGGAATGATTTGTGCCTCTGCTCTGTGATCAGATTTTCATGCCTGTGTCTCATAAACTACAAAATTACTTTGAAGATAATAATATGCAATATAATAATCATTGTTCATTGCCTGGTATCTTGTTTTGAAATTGTGTATAGTTATTTTTATTTCTTCTTTCTCTTTAAGATAAAAATAAAAGAAGTATGAATGATAGTGATTTAGTAATTAAAATTCAAAATGTAACAAATGGTTAAGTGTTAATTTCCTGGACTGCGTCCTTACATGGAAGATCGCATTTCCTGTGTGTTGGGTGAACAATCTAGAAGAATCTTTCACGTGGATGCAGAAAGTAAGGAAGGGCCAGAAAAGAAGGGCAGGGGTGAAGGTATGCAGCTGTGAAGACCATGGAAAGGTGAGAAAATGGCAACAGAGATAGTAACAAACCTTTGTGCAATGCTCTTTTGTGCGAGGAATTTTCGAACTTCCCATAACTAAACTGAGCTGTGATTGCAAATATGGCAAATGATTCGGTTAAACAACGTTGTTGCAGCAGACGGGACTGCCGTTAGCCTGTCTCAGAACCCTCCCTTCACGTGGAGCACAGCTATCCATCATTCCTTCCACTTTCCAGAGAAGTCTGAGAGTCCCATGAATGTCCTGAGTTCTGCACGGCTGCCTCCACACTCTGAGTTGATTCGAGCCAGTTACGATCCGTGGTCATTTTGACTCCAGGGCTGAGCCAGAAGCCACACGTCAGACTTGGTGAATGAGGTGGGCAAGGGCACACCAAGGGCTTGTGTGCGTGCCTGGCTGGAACTTGGCAGCGGAATTTATTGTAGTTTTGATCGCACTTGATAGAGGCACTCACAGAAGATGACTTTAGTATATTGAAAGCGAGGGGGTGTTATTATTATTATTATTTATGTATTTAGTACAGCGTCTCCAGGGTCTCACCACACAGAGCAGACACGAAGTAGTGACCCTCCTGTTTTCAGTCTCCCAAGCGCTGGGATTACACGCATGCGCCACCACGCTCAGTCACAGTCGCTGTCTCAGTGCTCCCTGGGGTGGGGTCCCTGTGCTTGCCTAAACAGGTGCTTTAGTCCACTGGGCCATCTGGCCAGCCAGAGGGGTGGCATTTTGAGGGGATTAATAATATATTTGATGATTTTAAGACAGGGCCTCCCTGTGCAAGTTAGGCTGGCCTTGAACTCACCATGTGTATCAAGCTGCCCTCAAAGTTGCAGCAATTCTCCTGCCTCAGCCTCCTGAGTGCTGGGATTATAGGTGTGCACCAACATGGCTGGTGGCTGGCAGACAATGCTTTTTTTTTTTTTTTGGTGGTGCCAGGGATTGTACTTGCCAGGTAAGCACTTTTTCTGCTGAGCTATCTCCCCAGCCCCTATAATAATGCTTTCAATTTAAATGTTTCCTGTCTGCTATAATTATGCCTTGTGTGTGCAGGGGCTGGAGAGGTGGGATAGGCAGTAAGCCCAGTGTTCCCGATGAAGGGTCTTACTGGGAAGAGAGCAGCTTGAACATAGAAGTATTATGAAGCTAAAGATCACACATGGCAATGTACCCCTATCCCTTATACATGACCTGATCCTGGGAAACTCCTGCATAATCTCAGAGCTTAAGTGTATTACTTTATAAAATAATTGATGGGGTAGTAGACATTCTCCATCTAAAAGTCTTTGTAAATTACTTGGAAAACTGTTTAGTGCTCCACAGACTCTAAAGGTTAGGGCTCTTATGCTGTGGCATTCGTTTCACTTGGGCCAGTTCTTTTTTTTTTTTTTTTTTTTTTTTTTTTTAAATTTTTTTTTTTTTTTTTTTTTTTTTTTTTTTTTTTTTTTTTTTTTTTTTGTTCTCTAAAGTTTCTTTTTGTACTTTTTATTATTATTTTTAAAGAATACAAACTATGATAGAAGAAAACAGCATTATACATGATACAAGATTTCACTAAACAAAGTAATAGGAATCCAACAATGGTTGCTGTATTACACAATGCTATGTGCAAATTAGTTTTTCTGATAACCAGATATAAATGTATAAGTTTTGTTTAAAAAAAAAACAATAACTAAGAAGTTATAAGAAATTCAAGAGAGGAAAAAAAATCAGAGTAAAAACAAAAATTGTAAGCATTAACTGCTCCTTTCTTTCTTTATATTCATATAATTAGAATTCTCAAAGTAAACAAGAATAGGCAATAAATATTTAAAGATTTAAAATTTCTGAATTTAGTTCAGCTTATAATATCACATTTCCAAGAAAAATGAAACTTTTGCACAAGAAATTTAAATAAAATCATACCAAGACACACAAAAATGAAATTGTCCAAAACTTATTATAAAGAAAAACATGGTTAAATCATATACATACAAAATATTAGCTATGGAAGAACAAAATTAAATGGCATCTTATTCCACATTAGAAAGAAAAAAAAGGACCAAGTATGTAAAAAACTAGACCAATTAAAGGACTGGGAAAAAAAAAAAAGATCTATCCTCTTTGAATTTTATACTAAACATACCTTTTTTTTTTTTTTTTTTTTTTTTTTTTTGTGGAACCAGGGATTGAACTCAGACCCTTACGCTTGCCAGGGAAGCACTTATTCCACTGAGCCATCTCCCTGGCTAAACATACCTTTGAAAACTAAAAGTAAAATATTTTCTAGTTTGGACGATGACCTGGCTGCCGTGGGCGGTCTCACTCACTCATACACCGGGCTGCCCTCTGGGTTGATTCAGGATCCGGCGGCCAGCAGTCTCACTCACACACTCACTTGGGCCAGTTCTGAGGAGAAACAAAATAAATGGGAGGATCACAGCAAAGTGAAGTTAGATGGTCCCATGTGAGAGAGAGCAGGTATGGACAGGAGTGCAGGAGATGGTGAGGAGAAAGAGAAAAGCAGAACTGAAGGTGGGTGTGCGCAGCTGGAAGAGGATCAGGAAAAGGAACAGAAGGCCCCACAGAGGAACCTGTATTTAGTACTGTCAGATGCTTCTTAAATTTTTTTCAAAATCATTTACTTGTTTGTTTGTCACAGGATCTTGCTATGCAGCTCAGACTCACAGTGATCCTCCTGTCCCAGTCTCCCCAGTGGGGGGATTACAGGTGTGTGGTTTCAGTGGTGGGTTCTGGGGCCAGAACCCACGGCATGTGGTACCACCACGAACTGAACCCAGGGCCTTGCACTTGCCAGTACCTGCCTCCGAAACTCAGTGGAGATAAAACAAACAGCACGTGGAAAAGTCAGCCTTGCAAAGTACTGACCACTGAACCATCTCCCCAGCCTGTCAGATGCTTCTCAGAACACAGGATAGATAAGAAGTCAAAACTCATAGATACGGTGATACGATCAGTAGTAATTTTTAAAAAGTAGTGCGGAGAGAAGCTAGATCAGAAGCTAAGGTGAGGTGAGCACTAGAATGGAGGATTCCAGCAGAAAGTACTTCTGCGAGCGATTATAAAATGGAAAGGCAGAGCAAAGGATAGTTGTGTAGAATTAGAGAACTTTTAGCACACTTATATGAAGGAAGAAGCTAAAATAGAGGATAAAATCGAAGGCAGTGAAACAGAAGCAGTTAAGAGGCAAGTTCTGAAAGTCAACGGGGATACAACAAACAGCACGTTGGGAAGTCAGCTATGCAAACTTTACTGGTAGGGTTTCTTCTTTCAGGCAAGCAAAGAAGGCTGGTGGAGACTCTCAGGGTATTGAAGGTACAGGCCACAAAGCCTGGGCATCTTAGAGAGCCTTTGTCATCTCAGGGGAGTGACAGATCAGCCCGTGTGGGGGAAAGTTTGGGCCACCCAAGGAGCAGACGCCCTACATATCAGAAAGAATGTCTGGGGAGATTCCAGAGAAAATCAAGTGGAACCAGAAGAGGGAAAACAGTTTTAAAATTAAGACAGAAACTGAAAATTGAGGCCACAAAGCAGGTTTGCTGGTGCTTTTACATCTTTTCCACATTGCTGTCTTTGCCACCACCCTGAAACATAAAATGTGCAATAAATCGATGGCCAGCATTTATCGGAGTTCTGTTGGCCTGTCGCTTGTCTGTGCTTTCCAAAGTGGTCTCTTACCCTTTCAAAAATGTTTTTTCTTTCTCTACTTTTGTGCTTGCCAATCTCTGTGCCAGGCATTTTTTGTTAGTTGGGCTTCCAAAGCTTCTCAGGCCAACATTAGAAATTTGTAGCTTGTCAGAAAGATGGAAAATACTGTTCCACCATGAAATTTACATTTTCTTTCTAAAGTTGAAATTTCCTCTACACCTAGCAAGCCTGTATGCATTCAAATTCTTTCACTATTCATTATCTAAAAGCTAAGTGGAAAGTTGTTGCACAAGTGAAGTTTTAATTATCATTTAAAATTGCCCCTGTTATCTCAAAATTCTATGTTACATTTTAATTTTCCAGTTCTTTTATTGGAAATAAAAACATCACTGATTTTTTTTGTCATTCTGTATGGTTCCAGTGTGAAGTTATGTCTCTGTCTTTGCTACTGATTCTGTCTGGTACAGATTCTGTATACATGCTTCAGGTGAGGGATATGGACTATTTATTCTGCTAGCCACATCCCTTCTTGACTTCTAAAGACAAATTTCTTATAGTTTCTAAAACAAAAATTCTTTTTGGCAAAAATATTAATCTCTCTGTCTAGACTGACATTATCTGTGTTTTCTGCATGGAAATTTTCTATGTGTTCTGTCAAGCATGATCAAGGATCTTCCCTGTGCCTTTATGATTTTCAACCCTCAGACCCAGGTGGACATTTTTCTTTCCTTTGAACTAGTACTGATCACTTTCTGCACCTAAGATTAGCACCCCAGTTGGCATGGCAATTACTTGTTCCACCTTGGAATTTATAACAGTGAGTTCTTTGAGAGTAATGATGGTAGATGTCTTAGACCATCTTTGGACTAATACTTAGTTTTTGGGTGATACTTTATTAGTGTGTCGTTTAATTGTTGAATATTGTAGCATGCAAAGCAGTTCTATGAAAAATGGGTCCTTCAAGATATTCGATGATTAGCTGATTCATATGTGTAAGATATTAAATAATATCAGTACCTCCTTAGGGACTTAGTATGCTTAAGGACAGAAATCCTATAGGAAGTCCCAAATTTACCTAAATCTTCCAGAATTAGAGCAGAGTTCATATACAGTTTCTATGAAAGACTAAATAAGTATCCATCAAGAGACAAATGGATAGAGAATACAGTAAATACACATAATGAAATACAGTTCAGCTATAAAGCATGGAAAGTTCACCATGTGCAATAATTTGTAGGAACCTGGGGAACACTGCATTAAATGAAATAAGCCAGGCACAGAAAGACAAGCTCTTCATGGCCTCACACGTATGTGGTGTTATGGTTTGTGTCTAGTTGTCCCCTCAAAGCCCCATGTGGTCATTGAGGCAGGTTTCTACAGCTTGTGATTAATCCGTGATCCAGTGCTGGGATTATGGGTGTGAGTGCTGCACCTGCCCTGAGGCAGAGAGTTGAACACGATACAGGGGAGGCAGAAGGCTGTGGGCTGCCACAGACACTGCTCCTCCCTTTTGCTCTTTGCTGTTTTCTGCTGCCATGAGCCGCTCTGCCTTGGCGTGAGCTGAGTATGGACTGAAACCTCCACTAACTGTGAGCTAAATAAACCTTTTCTTCCTTCATTTTGGATGTCAGATATTTTGTCTGTGCAGTAATAAAAGAAACCAAGACACAATTTGGCACTAGAAGTGGGGCTGTTGCTATGACTAAACCTGAGCATGCCATTCAGGAGCCTTTGGGAATGGCTATGGGAAAAGAGAGGACAGGTCTGGAGATGTGACTGAAAGAGAAGTGCTGGAATGCCTTAGATGCTCACTGTGGGAGATTCTGGTCAGAACTTGAAAGGCCAGAATGTTGAAGAGAAAATCCTACCTGTACAGACTGGGCTGGGGAGATTTCTGTTGCGGAAAAGGACTGCATTGGCTTCTGGACTCCAGATAATGTGTGTTATAACTTGGCAGAAAGCTTGTCTGCATTTTGCTCATGTCCAGAGTTTTGCCCGGGACTGAAAGTTAAGCACAGCAGACTGATTAATTTAGCAAAAGTAATTTCAAGGCAGTTGAATGTTTAGGTAGTGGTATGGCTATTGTTGGGGGCTTTTAGTCAGATTTGTGTTGATTTCAAGAGGAAAGAAACCTGCAGGATGATTGAAAATGTGTCTTTGGCCAGAAAGGAAGTTCCAGGATGGCTGTAAAGATAGAGGTGAGATGACCTTCATTTAGAAGGAGGAACAAGGGAATAGAAAAGATGGCCTGAGGGCATCACAAGGAGGAGCAAGTCCCATCCTTTGCAGCCATAAAGTGAGAAAATTGAGGCTTTGCTTTGAGGAGAAAGCCACAGAGCATCATGTTCCAGAATGGTGGCAGTGGCCACACCAGGTTCCAGAATGGCCCTGGCATTAAGAATTTGTTCCTCAGAATCGGGTTCAGAGCACTTAGCAATCCATGCACTGAACCCTACATGCAAGGAGAAGAAAGCCTGACTACTGCTCCAGTTGGCAGCAGACCTCAGCATCATCCATGTAGTACTTGTTTCAGGCACATGCAGAAACAAGAGTTCTGCAGTTAATAAGGCTTACACCTAGACTTCAGATGATGGCCTGGGTAGCCAGGCAGTGTGCATCTGAGAGGGCAGTGTATGAAACAGAGAGTTAGAAGCCTAACATGCAGTGGAGAACTTACAAGTTTAGAGAAGCCAAAAAACATGGGAAGTTGTAAGAAGGGAGCAAAGCTGATCTAAGAGAGAAGCCACAGAAGCTACCACTAAAAGTGCCATAAGGGTGGAGCCACATGAAACTTACAATTCACCACAGATTGCTTCGAACATTTCACATGGAACTATAGGATTTAATGTTTGCCCTGATGGATTTTGGGCTTGCTTTGGTACTAATGCTTTGTATTGTGCTGTTTGTACCTTTTGGAATGGTAATGTTTTTCTTATGCCACTGAATGTTGGAAATATTTAATTTCTCACTTGTACTGGGGCTCACAGCTAAGAGTTTGCCTTAGATCTTGGAAAAGACTTGGGACTCAGACTTTTCAGCAATGTTGAAACTGTTAGGACTTTGGCAACTCTTAGAGATGAACCTTTGGCATCAAGGTATGTGCATGGGTTTTTGGGGTGCCAGGGACAGAATGTTATGGTTTATGTCTAGTTTTTCCCCCAAAACCTCATGTAATCATGGGGCAACTTCTAGAGTTTTTGATTAACTCATGATCCAACACTGGGATCATGGGTGTGAGTGCTGCACCTGCCCTGAGCAGATAGCCTGGATTCAACGTGGGAAAGAGAGAGGCTTGCTTTCTGCTTCTGCTGCTGCCATGTACTCCTGCCTTTTTGAATTTGCTGTTTTCTGCCACCATGAACGGCTGCCTTCTACCGTGTGCAACTCTGCCTTGGAGCCAACTGAGTATGGACTGAAACCTCCACTAACTGTGAGCTAAGTAGATCTTTGCTTCCTTAATTTTGGGTGTCGGGTGTTTTGTCCCAGCAATGAGAGGAAAGCAACCATGACACGTGCAATATAAAACGTTGGTATCACAGAAGCTGGGAGTGAAAGCATGGTTACATAAAGCTGGCTGACTGGTGGTCAGTAAGAGGAGCTAGGGAGATCACTTGGTGGGTACAAGGTGAGAGCTAAGTAAGTTCTTTTAATCCACTACCCAGAACATGACTGAACTTAAAAACATCCTGTGCATTTCAAAATAGCAAGAAGAGACTTTTGCCTGTTCTCACTACAGAGAAATAGCAAATGTTTAAGCCAATGAGTCTGCTAGTTGTCCTGCTTTGATCACATCACACGTGCATACATGTATCGTGAACCCGTTCAGTGTGTGTCATTGTTACACATACATATAAATAAAGTAAAACTAAGAATGTGCTCTAGCTTTTGCTGGCCGTGTAATCCTTGTTGTGACCACTCAGACTCTGTCACTGTGGCAGGTCATTCGGGGAAAGTCATCACAAACAGTCAGAACTCGGTGAGTATGGGTGTGTTCTAGTACGTCTGTGTTAGCCACAGAAGGCTGTGTCTGGATTGCTTCCCATGCTGAGGGTCTGTAGCCCCTGAGAACACTCTGGAGAGCACTAAGTTAGCTTAGCGACATATTCATGATTAAATTACCATCCAGTCTTTTAAAAATTTCTAACATAAAGCAGTATTTGAAAATTTTATCAAGGGCTTCCTTCATACAGTATGTTCCTTCAACCTGCAACTATTTTTTTTTTTTGAGCACATCCTTCATATTTCTACGAAATTATGTTCAGCTTGGGAAGGGTTAGTCAAAGCTGCAGATAGGTCTTATTTCCAGTGAAATTAATTTGCTTAAAATCTCCCCTTCAGGGCTACACTGCAGTGCTTCCTGTTTCTTAGAGACAATGTGTTAGGTGAGGGCTTTATGTTGCAATGATTTCTGTTTTTAGTGAAGCAAGATTAAAAGACAGCCTGAGCCAGGGAATGACTTGGGGTAGTTGGAACAGTTTTAGCAAAGCAAAGAACATAGTACTATGTTTATAGCATTTACACTCTGACCAGGCTAGAAGGAAGGAATGAGCCTCCAAGTAGTGGTCATTTTAAATTAATTTGTTGAAATAAAGTGGTTAGTTTAATTGTATTTATCCATTTATGTTTCTGATTGCTATCTGAATTTGCTTTTTGAAAAATGTATTTGGTACAGGATCTCAGTAAGCAGCTTAGACTGAGTGATTCTCCTGTCTCAGCTTCCCCAGCCCTGGAATTACAGGTGTGCACTACCATGTCTGGCCTCAGTGGCCGGCTCAGTGCACCCAGGGGCAGGGCTGGCAGTGTCAGGGATTGAACCCTGGTCTTTGCACTTACCTAAGCAGGTGTTTAGTCTTCTGATCTATCTCACTGGCCCTGAAATTTGCTTTTCTATTGGCTATATATCCTTCAAACATTTATTAGTTATTGAACCCTTGGACAAATGGTTTGACTGAGGTCTGCATTCTTAACGACCTTAGCTGCAAGCGTGTAGGAAAATAGCTGATCTTCACTGTTTCACCCTCTTGGTGGTTATGGTCTTTACCATGACCTCCCCACTGCCACTATTTTGCACTGTGCCTTTTGCCATTGTGTCTTAGTCATTTTCAGCCACAGAAGATATTTTTCTCCTTGGAGCATATTTGTTGCGCTCCCCTCATAAATCAGGGTGTTCCTATTTATGGATGTGTGAAACTCCAAAATCACCATGAAGAAAAAAAGTAGAGCACAAAAGTAGAGCACCAGAATCCATTTGGTAACTATCCCGAAGCTTGGGGAGCTTCCGGTTGGCAAGGTATCATGTGGCATTTACCAAAATAGGCAAGGAGAAAAGATGTAAAGTTTTGGAGAAAGGTGATTTTGCATTGCAACAAATTCAGTATACATAGAAATAAAGTGAAAAATGGCCACCTATTTTCAAAGAAGTGGAAAAACAGTTTTCATGTCAGGTGGGGAAACACCTTGCTATGTAATTAGTGTACAAATAAGAAAGGCCGTGAATGTGGATGCAGAGAGGCAGCTAGCTGTCTCTACCACTCCTACGAAAGCAACTGGATTTATTTTTAGTTTCATGACACAGATAAAAACATTAATCTAATGATGACTCATAGTTAGAAGAACTGCTGGCTATAATAATGATCAGTTGTTGGCTGTCCAGTGTATTCAGCGAGGAGCAGAAAGCGTGCTGTGTTCTGTCAACATGGTGAAGCCACAAAACATTTTATCTTTATTATTATGTTTTACATTTTTGACAGAGATGGAAGGTGTAAGACTAAATTTTTTTTTTAATCCAGTGTCTTACATAAAACACACAAATCATTGTTTTCACATATTTCAATACAGAAAGAAGCCCAGTAACCTCATTTATTTCTTTTTCCCCTCTCCTTCTGCCATCTATTTGTTCTCCAAGCCCGGATATTGTAGGCACCATGGTTTGGCATCAGTAGTATTTAATATGGAAATGTTTACCCGGAGAACATTACCCTGCTGCAGAACCATGGGAAATCTTGCCCCAAAGCAAAACTTTTGAATAAATGCATTTCCTACCTGGTTTCTTTCTGACAGAACCTAAAAATAGAGGCCGCAAAGCATAGGAAATAAAATCTGTCTCTGTGCAAATATGTTGTGTACATGTATTTATGTTAACTTAAACTTCTCATTTTTAAAAAAGAGAACAAACCTTTGAAACACAAAGTCCATTTACTTAGGTTTTGACTGTATAGAAGCCAGTGATAGAATACGATACTTTCCCTGTAACAGTAGTAACATATTCTGGGATAAAATTTGGGGGAGGATTACTAGTGTGAAGTTTTATTTGTGTTCTCAGCATATCATTTATATGTAAAAGACTTATTCTAAACAGGTATTCAGACTCAGATGGGTTATATGTGAAAATGATGACAAAAATGAAAATTACTGTTGCATTTGGTCGTTGATTCTTTGGGTTCTTCAGTTCATACTCTGTGAATTACTGTGGTGAGGCTAATGGAAGAAATTATGATGAAATAGAAAGTTTGGCCTCCAAGTTGACTGCAATCTAAAGCGAATTAGGGCAGGTGTGATGAGGGCAGGCAGCCAAAATCCAGCTTAATGTAGGCTTATGCTGTAAATACATAAAGTATTGTGTGACACACCGGTGGGTGTGTGGACATCTAGGAGAAGACACAAGGACTTTGAAGAGCGGGTTCATTTCATGGAGATACAGTAACTTAGGAATGAAACTGAACCTAGTATAATCTAACTGAGTAAAGAAGTGAATTGGCTGGAGGAGATTCAGTGGGACGTGGATAATTTTCTGGCTCAGACGCACATGTGCTTGTGTAGTTCCACATATGGCACTTTAAGCTAAAGTATTAGAGCCCAGGAATTAATTTCTTGGCCCCATGTCCAAGAGTCATGTGGAGAGAGCTTCAAGAATTCCCCTTTGGTGGCACCTGAAGCACCAGGCAACAAGTGTCTTCTTAATGCTCCAAAGTGGACTCAGATGTCAGCCCATGAAAGCAGAGCAATAGCTGCAGCACAGTGAAGAAAGACTGCATCAGCATCGACCTGTAGGGTCTGCATGGCAGATGGCCAGGTTACTCCGAGATGCTACAGAGCACCTAGAGGCAGTGGTGGGGACACACGTGTGGAGCTTCTTGGGTGGCATGTTCACAGAAAGCTGTGTGTGTCTTGCAGAGGTACCAAAGACTGGAGAAAGTCCTGGGTATGAGGAACAAAGGAAACTTCATGAAAGGATGGAATGTGAGCTGGTCTTTTTTTTTTTTTTTTTTTTTATATATATTAGGGAAGGGTCTATAGGATGCTCAGAATCTCACTACTAGATTGGACTCCTAGTGATCTTACTGTTTACAACCTCTCAAGAGCTGGGATTACAGGCATGCACCACCAGGCCCAGTCTCAAGCACAGTCTCAGCACACCCAGGAGGGCAGGGCTGGCACAACAGGCCCAGTGATTGAATCCCTGGCCTCTGCGCCTGCTTGTGGCACTTTAATCCACTGAGCTATTTGGCTGGCCCAATGGGAGCTGGTCTTCAGCAATATACGGAGTTGGAGTTGGATGCTTAGAGTGGACTTTGAATTCTTATGTGAAAGGGGAGCATTCAGACTCTCAGTTACTTTTCTCTCATTGCTGAGACAAAATATCCAATGCCCAAAATTAAGGAAGGAAAGGTTCATTTGTGCAGGTTTCTGTCCATACTCGGCTGGCTCCAAGGCAGAGGGCAGCTGTTCATGGCAGCAGAAAACAACAAAGAGCAAAGGGAGCAACAGTGGCTGCAGCACCTAGCAGGCTTCTCCCTGCCCCTCACACTGTAATGGAGATCACCCACCTCAGGGTGGGAATAGCACTCACACCCATAATCCCAGCATTGGATTATGAATTAATCACAAACTCTGAAAGCTACCCCATGATTGCATGAGGCTTTGGGGGGCACCTCGACGCAAACCGTGACACAGGCACAGTACCAAATGGTTTCTGAGAGGACCTGTTATGAAAGAAAGTTTTAAGATACTGCAGAGAGAAAAGAAAAAGGAAGAAAAAGGCTGTTAGAATTTTTTATTGGTGAGACAAAGGAGAAAAGGTGAAAATACTGAAGATTAAAACACAGTGATAATTTCTTAAATATTTTTTGTTTTTTAATTTTTTTCTCCATATTCAGTAGGGACTTAAAGTTTAATATCAATACTTGATGGAAAATACCTGTTCCATGCTATGCCTAAGATGTTTGATATTCAGACAGATAGTGAGGTCAAACCCAACTGCATATGTTGTAGGGTAATGATAAGGTTCTCTCCTGGAGGGTTAACAACCTAAGTCTGCAGACCAAAAATTAGACAAAAGGAAGGGCTGCAAGGACAGCAACATTTTGGCCCTGGCCTTTCAAGGTCAGTGAAGACTCAGGATACAGGAGAACCTGTACTGTAACATCATGTAACTCAGTTGTGCCCTAAATTTTCTGATCAAAGAGATTTATGGGGCCACAGAGGAATGTAATTGATGATGAAGAGTGTTCCTAAAGAGAGTCACATGGAGAGAAACCATTCTCACAGGCTTTCACAGAGAGCAAATTGGTCAAGCAATGGCTGTGACTCACCCACATGGCTGGCACTGACAAAGGATCTGCAAACTGTGGTACAGGGTTACAGGATAAATCCTGAGGTGACTTGACTGACCTTATCAGATACAAAAGTTACATTTCTTCTCATATAGGACTTGCTTTATCTTAGTCTTAACCATCCAGCAGAAAAGTATAAAAACGAAGTATAAAAAGTAAAGCCATATTAATATGCTGCCTTGTGAAAGGCTCAAGTCAGCAACTTCTGACATTGCCAGTCCTACGGATAACCCACTGCTATTATGGACTACTGGACTTATATTGGAATATTTTCCTGAATTTATGCACCTACAATATTTAAATGGCAATGGAATGCCCATCTGTAACAAAACTAAACAAAAAAGGGGCTATAAATAAAGGACCATATTGTAGTGAAAAAAATATATCTGCATATGCAAATTAGGTTAAATATACAGCTACTTTCTCTTAGTTCATTGTGAAGAAAGATTTGTACTAATAGTGTTTAGACAAGATATCATGTCTGCATCTTGCCCTATGAATAACCACTAAGAAGATAACAATATACAATGCATTAATTATTGAAACTGTCCTATCAATCAGTTTTGAGACTGTCTCATTGCTATTTGTTTCTCAATAAAATTAATAAGAAGACAGTGATCAGTGAAATAATGTAGACAAAGCATTAATGATTTTTAATTATTGTAAATCCTAATAGCCTTTATTGGATTTCCTGGTTTCAGCGTTTACTCAATGACAGTTGTAAATTAAGGCAAGAATTTAGAGCGTGCCATTGAAATTCTTCTCTGTAGAAGACACCGTTTAAACGTAGAAGTGCATTATCTTCTGGTAATTCAAGAGTCACTGTCCAACTAGGTCAAGTAATGAAGCAGTGCTCTAGCGTCTACCTTTTAGTGTTCATGTGTGAAGAAAACCTGAGGTGTATTTAATTTAACGCTGTTTTGAAAGTGGCCACCAGAGGGCATTGCTTTATTTGAGTACAGAGGCGTGCTAACCTGAAGTCACTGTTTTATTAAATTAAGTTTGGCCGGGCGTGGTGGCGCATGCTTGTAATCCCAGCACTCGGGAGGCTGAGGCAGGAGGATTGTTGTGAGTTCGAGACCAGCCTGAGCTACAAAGTGAGCTTAAGGCCAGCCTGAACTGTATAGTGAGACCCTGTCTCAAAAAGACAAAAAAAAAAAAAAAAAAAAAAAAAAAAAAAAAAAAAAAAAAAATAAATAAATAAATAAATTAAGTTTGGGATGGGACTTGTTCCCGTATAAAGGGCACTTGGTTACATTTACAATATCCACCTATATTGCCAGCTCTTTCTTTATCTTGCCACCTTTGCATTTAGTTTTCCTATTTCTTCAGTACCTCTTCTGTTAAATACAGCCTATTCCTTATCTCGTAATGTGAACTCAGTAAAATGGTGCACAGGCTCAATTACAGTGTCTGCCGTTCTCTTCCAGTGACCCCAGCCCAAGTTCTTTTTTAAATTATTTTTATTGAGAAACAAATGGCAATGAGACAGTCTCAAACTGATTAGTGGGACAGTTTAAATAATTAATACATTGAATATTGTTATCTTCTTAGTGGTTATTCATAGGACAAGATGCATACAGGATATCCTGTCCAAATACTATTAGTACAAATCTTTCTTCTCATTGAATTAAGAGAAAGTAGCTGCATATCTATCCTACTATTTTGTACCATGTTCTTGTGTACGTTATGCAAACACTGGTGGGAAAGCTTTATTCATACACCATAGTCTGGTATCGCGTTAACACAGAATGGTCACAGTGTGCACAACTGAGTGGTTTGGCTGCCTTTTTTCTCTGTTGCATCACTGTCTTTACGAGTTATCTGATGCTCTAATTTAGGGACCTCAGTATTCTACTTTTCCACCTGTGTCCAGCC
This sequence comes from Ctenomys sociabilis, assembly GCA_004027165.1. NCBI lineage: Eukaryota > Metazoa > Chordata > Mammalia > Rodentia > Ctenomyidae > Ctenomys > Ctenomys sociabilis. The sequence goes on from PVKA01018669.1 coordinate 36,277, forward strand.
AACCTTACTATTCAGCTAACCAAGGAAAAGCAACTGCTGAGAACATGAATCTAAAACATAAAGATCGTTTCTCTGGAGAGATGAACTTCTCTATAACATCATCTCTGAATGTAAGGCACTGCCATATTGGTTTTAGTGGAATCCAGGGAGAGCTGAAAGATTGGTCATGTATTTCTAAACCTCTGCGTCCTAGTTGTACTGTTTTTGTTTTCCAGTGGTGAAAAAAGGTCCAGTGTTAGCAAGATCAAGGGCCCCATTGTGCTTGCACTCAGGCACGAACTCCAAAATGCTGAAGGAGACCCTGCAGTCGTCGGTCTGGGACAGTGTGACGTCCTGGGTCTGTGGATCTGGTCCTACAGGTAGTACTAGGTGCTGCCCAGGCCTCACATTCATCAAGCATATGACATGCATTTATACCCAATGTACACAGCAATGAAACACCCATGTCCTCAGCTGCAAGTGGGACAAACTGGTGACACTCAGATTTGAAAAACAGAGGGCTGCATCTTGATGCTAAGAACCTGTTTTGTTCTAGCTCAGATAATTTTCAGAAGTTTTCTTTTTTTTTTGCCTGGCTCAGGAGGCCTTCAGGGCAGGTCTGCTAAGGCCTGAGGACCTGTGGGTCAACCGCAGCTTCCTGATTGCTTTGTTTAATCAGCCACTTAAACAACTGGCTAGGGGCGGGCTCCCTAGCTCAGCTAATTTTGACAATAAATCAGTTATCTGAGCGTCCCTAACAGATTCCAGGAAAACACAGCAGCATTTCAGTGAAGCTGTTGCTGAACCACTGTTTTATTTCATTCCCTTTGTTACTAAAAATAACTATTAATGATGCATGTTATTGGCCATCAAAACTTACACTTTTTAAATATTAACTTATTCACGTAACTATGGTGGCTAAGAAGAAAATAGGTTGGTGCTAATTTTCTGTATTCTAAAATATGGGGCCTCAGCACCAGCCTGGCAAGTGCAAGGGGCTGACTTTGATCCCTGGTACTGAAAAAGTGGTGTAATAATAACACCGTGTCCATCAACCCCATTTCAATTCTAGCACAAGCCGTTTCTTAAACAGGTGCATTTGTGGGCTGTGCCTGTGGCAAGGCATGCTGGAATTTCCTCACAATGGTGAATGCAGAGTCTTTCCTTAGGGACGGCAGCTGAAAAGATCTCCCCAAGCACAGGTCAACTCTTCTGAGCCTCCACTTGAATTAAACTTCACATTTGTTCCTTCTGTAGTGAACTCATGGCCTCATTGCTGTCCAGCTTGTGTATGAATAGCCTGGCAGCTACACGTGGTACTGAGAAGGGGGCCGAGGCGCTTTGTGTGCATGAACCCTTCTTGTGTTCACCCCCTGCTGCAGCCATGCGCGCCAGTCTGTCACTCCCCAGCCTGACACCCTGCGGACCTTCAGAACAATGAGGCGGTGGGTCGGAGGTTTAGTTTTGTAGAGATTTTAATGCGCAGTCACATTCCCCATCCTCAGCCTTGTGCGGCTGACCTGTGATGACTTCGCTTTATTGCTATTTGCAGTTTTCAGTTCAGCTCGGTGGAACATGATTTAAAAATGCTTCAAGTTTTGAAAAATACTCTTAAATTTTCTTATGCAGGCACTTTGTAAAGGGAATGTTTCGCGTATAGCATGTGTTTATGTCATATAGCTGCCAAGCAGTACATTGAAGTGATTGTTTAATAGCACAGAAGCAGTATCCTCCTCCATGCCGCCTGCTTGTCTCAGAGTGGAATTGTAGTTGTTTGCATCCCAGGTGAGCAGCACCGCCTCAGAGCCAGCAGCTCCACGGGGCACACAGGAAACGCCTTCCCAGCTCCTGGCCTCAGCAAGAGCTTATGGCTCTTCATAAAATCTCTAACCTGAGTCACAAATCAATATACTAATTAGGCTTCAGAAAAATGAAGAGCTGTTCTAACTTCTCATTTTCTAGACATGTTAACTAAATTTTGGAAGTTCATCAAAACTGTACTCTAAAATTATTTGCCTTTCTTTTCTGTTGATGGCCTTATCACCCATCTAATTCTCTAATTTTATATTACTTGTGGTTCATTAAGTTTAACAAAAGATGTACATACTGAGAAAAGCGAGAAATTATTTTCATTAGAGCCAGTTAGAATGTGATAACCGAATAAATAGAAAATTATTATGTAGCACCGTCAAGTTCCTTAATCAGACAAACTCCCACTGATACTCTAATGCAGTGCCAAGATGAGACATGGAAGACAGCAATTGCTTGCAGGCTTCCTTTCCTTAAGCTCTTACATATTTATGTAATATTTGTGTATGTAGACAGCTTTCAACAGTTGTGTATTCCACTACCTGTGAATACGAGGTAGTTTCTGATAGGAGAACTGAAAGGCATTGGGAGCTCATCCCTTGCCTTTGTTTTCTAACCCTGTCACTGAGCACCACTAAGATAGAGCCACTCACAAGAGGAGAGACCAGCCGGAAGCAGGAGTGGGGAGTGCGTGCCTCCATGTCTAAGGGTTTGTACCTTGAGCTCCTTGGAACTGTGAGTAGTGAAAGACTTTCTATTCTGCTCATTCAGTATGATGTAGAGGGTTATATTTCAGAGAGCCACTGTGGAAGGATTTCTGAATTGTGTGTAGTGTTGAACCAACAGGTGTAATACTAGATGTATTTGTACAATTTTTTAAAATTTATGTGTTTGATACAGGGTCTTGCTATCTAGCTTGGACTTATAGTGATCCTCCTGTTTCAGCCTCCCCAGCACCAGGATTACAGCTATGCACTACCATCCCTAGTTTCAGTGGCTGACTTGACAGATCTAGGGTGGGGCTAGCACTGCATGTAAGATTCTGGGGATAGAACCTGGGTCCTTGAGCTTTCCTGGCAGGCACTTAGAGCACTGAGCTGTCTCCCTGGCCCCCAACTGTTATGTTTTCAAGATGCATCTGTGTGCTTTTCTTATGTAATTTCATAACTGTTGGAAAAGGTTGAATGGCACAGTGATTTGTGGCTTTGAGCTGCCCGAGCATTGAACAGGTAAAGGGAGCTGCAGGAGGACAGCAGCAGGGGGGCAGTGGCACTGAGGCTCAGCTCCCTGATCACGTGCCACCACCTTTCTCATCAGCTGTTCATCGCATGCGTTGCTTGGGTTGAGTCACCTTATCTCAATTTGTTGTACTGGGCAGGGTAGGCCAGACATAGGAAGACAAGTGTTGTATGCATGGTTTTCTCTTATATATGGGGAAAAAAATCTGACCTGAAAGTACAGCAGGATCTGAAGAGAAGGGCGCTGGTAGGAGGGGAGGAGCAGATGGAAGGCAGCAGGGCAGTGGTAGACATGACCAGCGCGTTATACATAAATGTATGGAATTGTCAGAGGGAAACCCACACAATTAATGTGGTTAGTCATTATCATAAGAATGTCATAACCATGATATTTGCTGCCAAGAAAGGAAACAGAAACAGACAGAAAGAAATCTTCTCCACAGCTCTGCAAGGGAGGTATTATGGGATTCCAGAGGACTCAGTGCTCTTGCTAACAGAAAGCTGGAAGTTGATAGAGTGAAAGTTATAAATGCTGTCAGCTATTGCTTTTTCTTTGCATTTTAAATGCTGTGTTGATAGCTCTAACTTCTTTTCTCTACTTTAAAATTAACTCAATCCCTCTTTTCTTTTTTTAAATTACAGGCTTCAGTGTTCATTTCTATTCCTTTCATAATAATGACTTAGAACCTAAATTGTGTACACTCTTCATCCTCCATACTGGCTGGGAAAAAGACCGATAGCTGGCTCTTTTCATCACAGAACGCTATGGGCATAAATTACATCTGCAGAAGGCATTGATGATACACTGCCCTCTCAACAAAGGCAGAAGGGACCAGAGTAGAGACAGAAAAAGACGTACACTGGCCATGTTTCAAAGGATATATTTAAAACATAATGCTTTCAATGAAATATTAATAAAGACATAAGTTTAGTTTCTTGTTTATTTCAGTAATAAATTGTTAAGTAACAAAATATCTCCCATGGCATAATGGCTAGGGTTTTTATGTAGTGAAGAAGCTATCCCTAAAGCTCCATGGGAGTGATTCTTCCAATTTCAAGAATTTCAAGCCAAATTGAAGCCTTTCCACTACACACACACACACACACACACACACACACACACACACACACATACACACGAGAGAGAGAGAGAGAGAGAGAGAGAGAGAGAGAGAGACAGAGAGACAGAGACAGAGACAGAAACAGACAGAGACAGAGAGACAGAGAGGTTATACTATCCAGGTGAAACACTATCCTGTATTTCAAAATGATATCAAGAGCAGTTAAACTCTGAGTTATATTAACAGAAAATATTCCTGGTGATCCCAAGCAAGTAATATAGGTTCTAACAATTCCAAAGTTGTTTTAAAGTTGACTGCTGTTATGGTTTTGGTTTAGTTTCCCCCTCAAAGCCTCATGCAATCATTGGGGTGGGCTTCTAGAGTTTGTGATTAATTCATGATCCAATGCTGGGATTATGGGTGTCAGTGCTCACCCACCCTGGGACAGATATTCTACTGTGTAGGGAGGGGAGAGAGGCTTGCTAGCTACAGCAGCTGCTACTCCTTCCTTTGTTCTTTGTTGTCTTCCACCACCATGAACGGCTGTCCTCTGCCATGAACCACTCTGCGTTTGAGCCAGCTGAGTATGGACTGAAAGCTCCACTAACTGCGAACTAAATAAGCCTCTCTTACTTCTCCCCTCCTCCTCCTCTGCCTCTTCTTCCTCCTCCTGCTTTTTTCTTTCCTTCTTTAATTCTTGGTGTTGGGTATTTTGTCCCAGCAATGAGAGAATAGTAACTGAGACAACTGAGTGATGGTGCTCTGTTGTATGGTGACAATGCTTAATTTTTCTGATTTTTTTCATTATATGATTTTTAGTTTTGCAACAAATAGAACTGTCTTTATCAATCACAGTCATGAAACATTTTGAATAAAGGCCAAATTATCTAAAATCAGTGAATTAGTCATTATCCATCTGTTTCCAATACTCCCAGTTTAGAGAACTCTGCTCTTAGTCAAGTGTTATTCCTTGCTCAGAATGATAAACATAAAATAACTTGATGAAATTGGCTTTCAGACCGTGAACTTAAGAATGAATAATATTTAATTGTACCCCAGGAAATGAAAAATGGCGTGATCTATTAAGAACCAGGACTAATGACAGCTGCATGCTTTTAGGAATCTGAGTAACTCATTTTCTCACAGACAGGACTTCTCAGAGCAGCGGTGCAGTCAACTCAGGCGGTTGCTGGCCGTTCGCCCTCAGTGATGTTGCAGGCACCCGTTCAGCCTGCGGTCTGACACGCAGGCAAGATGGTTAGGCACAATGACAGAGAGACGTGGAGCAAGCTAAGCACGATATCCATTAGGGAGAGAGAGACGGTGCGGTCTTTTCAGTGAAAATGTTTTTAAGAAATTAATATATCTCTGGACCTAAGTAATTAAGCTTTTTGACCCTCATTTTTTCATGAGTTACATTAGTACCTTAATCAGCTTTCCCCAACTTGGTCTTTAATTCCTATTTTATAAGCCAATTAATAAAACTATCAGCAAATTCAAATTATTTTTTTCTTGCTTTTCTTGGTGGAAAATGTCATTGGTTGATTAACACCAAAGGAAATTCATAAATGTTGTTTTCAAATATTGTGTAAAATAAAGATTACTATGGCAGAAAAGTCTTCTACCTAAAAAAATACTTGTTTTGTTTATGTGGTACAGGGTCTCACTATGCAGCTCAGATTCCCCAGCAGTGGGGTTGCAGGTGTGCACCACCACACCACACCCGGGCAGGCCCAGCACAGCATGTGAGGCTGGGAATCGAAGCTTGGTCTCTGGGCTTGCCAGGCAGGCACGTAGACCACCGAGCTGTGTCCCCAGCGTAAGTCCTGTACTTTTAAGAAGCTCAAATGTCCACACCACACACATTTTCTTTTACTATTTTTTGTATTCTCTCTTAAAAAATAAAAGAGTGTAGTGAGAAACACAGACATATATCCATAAAACATGTACCTTCCCCCCACATATATTACAAAATATTATCTTTCTGTCAAGGTAGAAGTGCAAGTCAAGTAGGTTGAAAATTCAAGAAAAAATATTTAATTAAGCTAATGAATGTGAGATGACACAATCCTCACAGTCTTTTGCATCATTTCAATCCAGTCTATTTCTCTTCATGTTGCAGATGATAGCAATAGAAGTAGTTCCTCGTAGGGGGATTAGTGCGTTAGATTACACAAGCCGGTTATTGTAGCCAAAGATGTGCAGCTGTTTCCTGTTGCTTCTTAATTTACACTCCCACTGTGCTGCCCTCACCTGAGGTGGGGACATGGCATTTTCTTGTGGCCTTCCTGAGTAGGCAAATGCCATCGCCTCCCTCTGCAAGACTGAGACCCCGAGGCGTCCTCTCTCCTAGAGTCGTGTCTCCATGCCATTGGATCTTACCTGATTGAGTCCATACACTTATATTTCTTGTCCTACATACCACAAGAAGTTGGCACTTGTCTTTCTGGCTGTTTGCTCTCCTTCTGTGTGCTGCTGTCAAGAGTTGCGTTCATAAAATACTGATTTGTAGATACTCTGCTTGAGGTTGATTTCCTGTTCAATACAACAGAAAATATAATTTTGGTAACCTGGAATTCAAACATATATTATGTATGTATTTAAATTTACCTAGTGTTTGTTTGGATATTATGCCATTATTGAATAGATGCAGCCAGTGCAATCTCTCAAGTCCAAGTCGAATGAAGATATGTTAATTAAAGCTAATGGAGATGCTATACTTACTGTAGTAATATTGATGGAAGGGACCACTTAAATTTAGGTTAGTAGATATTTTAATATTCCTCTTTCAAGTATCTGTTTGTTCAAATAGTTTACTTTCTTTGTTTTTATTTTTTTATTTTATTAAAATACAAATGTCAATCAGACAGTTTCAAGACACCTTAACCATACAGATTCGATGAATTAATACATTGCAAACTGTTTTCATAACGTTTTGGTATTGTACAAGGTGCATACATGATATTATATTTACAGATATTATTTTAGCAGATATCTCTTATCAGTGAATTAAGAGTGTAGTTGCTTACTTA